>JMFS01130261.1:0-28140 GCA_000699545.1 Podiceps cristatus | reverse complement strand
CGGCTGCCCGCACTCCTGGAGGAACAAAATTTCCATTGCCTGTTCCCTCACTCCATTTTCTCCTTTTGCACAGCTAGACAACTGCCTCATTCTCTGGTAATCACGGCCAGTCACTCTCATTTAGCTTCCACCCACAATACAAAAGCAAGCCCTGAGTGCCATGTGCGCTCGCTGGTGATGGTTGATATTTTCCCCTTGCTTCCCAAAGCTTTCTTGATTCACGGATGTCCCCGCTGCTCCAGGGTGGCCTTACAGGGCACTTCTCTGTGAGAAAATGGTCCTAAATGGTTGGCTTTTATTCTATTTGCTGTGTTGCTCATGTGAGTATCCTCAGACCTGAGCACTGTCCTGCCCTTCCCGAAGCCGAGCCAGGGGTGCTTGCACTACCCAGGGCACTGGCCTCTGAGCCCCATCGGCGTGGGATGCCCAGGGCAAGTGTACCAGGAGGGAAACACTGCTCTTGAATTGCCATCCAGCCTCTGGGACACAACTTGGCGGCTCTGCCGTAGGCAGCGCTGTGCTGCCTGGGTGTCCGAGCTCACTTAGCACCGCGCTGACTGTCCCAGCCTGGGCTGTGCCTGGCTCTGCCGGGGGCCGCCGGGCAAGCGATAGAGAGCAGCTCCCGCCCCGCACCCTTGATCCCATACGACACTTCTGGCGCACCGAGAGTTCAACATCAGTTTCACATGATTTTTGTCCAGCCCCGGAGAGCTGGTGCGAGGGGGTGTCTGCGGGGGTCCCCCCGCCTGGTGTGGGGTGAGGGCAAATGCCCACGCAGAGCTGGGGGGAAGGAGCTCAGCTCTGCGGAACAGGCTTAGGGGTGGAATGGGAGGGAGGAAAGGGAGGGAGAGGAAGGGAACACCTGCCCACAAAGTACAGCAATACTTTAAATATCCTCTTTTTTCTATTTCAGTCTAATACGTTTTACATAAAGCAGCATTTCAGCTTGTTTTGCCATTGTTAAAAAGAGGGTTTGGAAGCCTGGTTCTTCCTTGCAAAGACAGGTAATAGACAGATCTTTTGATAATGACACAGTACGTGCATGAACGAGCATTTAAAATCTCTCTGTACTGTGAAATACCTAACAGTGCTGGGGAAAAAAGCTCACTAATACTGTGGGTGTGTGCTAAAACCTGTATTTTTTTTTCTTGCTAATTCTTGCAGGGCAGTGGGAAATGTTGCAGTGCATCTGACAGCACCTCTCAAGTAATGAAATGCTGCGAATCAATGGTTTTCTTCGCTCGCAATGGCATCACCTTCCTCCCATTTGTATTCCTCGAAGAGGCTTAGCAAGATGAGAAAAGCTACTTCAGAAGCAATTGCAGCATGTCTGCAATTGACTGGTGTGTTTGGGGCTTTTTTTTTTTTTTTTTTTTTTTTAAGACTTTATCTGCTGGAGGAAATTTAGAGGGGTAAATAGCTAATTTCATTAGCAGATGTAATTTCTCCATACTGTGAGTTCTACCGATTGAATCACAGAGTAAAATGCTAAAAAGGAATTTTATTCTAAGCTTTTTTGAAGGGCTACCAACGTGGCATTTGCAGAGGAGATTTGTATAGGTCTAAGTTAGAGAAAGGTGACAAGTTTTGAGGAGGTCTAGATAGGAGAAAATGAGGATGACTCAGGTTTAAAACCAGTGGGGTTTCTTTTGTCAAATACTTGTCATGGTTGCAACAAAAGAGTGTCTGCAACTCCAACTGGAGGAGCAAACCATTAGCTCAGCAGAAGGTCAGTGGGGGAGAGCATTATTAACTGACAGCTTGCATTGTAAATTGATTTTCCCTCCACACCAAGGAGGCATTTATCTCTGAATTTTTACATGATGAACCGGCAAAGCACAGATTTAAGGGCATCTGGTAATCTTAATCCAATTATATTTCTATTTCAACATCCCTTAACTGCTTCTTCAGTTCTTTTATCAAGAGACTTAGTTCTCTATTACAAGTGAGTGAATTAGAGATATGAGGAAAACATCACTTCTTGTTACTGAAGAAACCGAGTGTTTCAGTATCACCCGGTGCTGTGAAACCTGAGGATCCAACAGCATATTCTGTGTCCCTCCCTGTAAAAGAATTTTCGGGAATATTGCTGTTGATTTTTTTTGTTTACCAGCCCACATGCTTGAACACAAGTTCTAGCACTCAAGCTATTATGCATCAGTCACGGTATCGCATGTGATGTTCATTCATTAAATGACAGGTAACGGTAGCCGACTGACTGCATTGAACCAAAGTGCTGTCACTGTAAAATTGGCTGTACATAATTATCCATGGGAATTGAGGGCCAGCGACATCAAGAGCTAACGTATGCAGGGACTTTGGTGCCTGGTTTGCAATGGCAGTGACCTGGCTTCCCGGAGTACCCAGCACCGTGTTGTAAGGCCACGCAGCACAGAGTTTGTTCCTTCTGGCTCCATTCCTTCAAGCTCCTTTCTGAGACTCCTTGAACTCTCTGATCCTCCCTGAACACGTGCTTTGACATCCAGCTGGAAGCACTGACGGCAGCAGCGAGCTGGCCTTGCTGCTCGCCTTCTCCACCGCCCGTGCTCCATGGGCCTTCGTAAACAGTCTGGTGGAGGGGAGATGGCCTGTGCAGCGGGTGAGAGAGGAAAATGGAACATTGGGGAATTAAATTCCCAGATATTGCAGGCAATAATGTGACCTCAGCTCTTTCATAAACTAAGTTTCTCACAGAAACAAGCCAGGTTTACTGCTGTTCCAACCCCTCATTGCAGTTATGCTTAATCTGAGGTGCGCAGACAGGGGCTCCCATCTCGCCGTGCTCTTCTACCAACTCGTTCGGTGCATCTTGCTCCTCACCTGAGGTTCACCATCCTGGTACAACCCTTGTGAGACTGTCACCTCCATGTAGCCTCTGGTCACACACAGGGGCTGGTCGTCTCACCTGTGCCCCGAACAGAAATGTCCGAGGAGCCTCTCTCTTCACCAGCCCTTTTGAGTCCATTGCTCTGGAAAGGGATGACTGGAAGCAACATGCATTTCAGATGAAATCTCACCAAAGCCCCCTCAGCCTTCCCGGCACCTTCCAACGCACTCATCCACTCCAGTTCTCCTCTCCCAATGTATTAGCCTTGCCTCTATCTTGATTAGGCCACCTACATTTGCAGAAGCAACAAACAGGGCTTCAGGAGGTTATTTAACTATTTAAGGTATTATTCCCTGCTTGAAGGGAAGCCACACAACTAGGCCATCCCTAGTGGCTGTCCAGACTATTCTGAACAAGTTGACAGCAAGTCTTATGAGGAGCGACTGAGGGAGCTGGGGTTGTTCAGTCTGGAGAAAAGGAGGCTGAGGGGAGACCTCATCGCTCTCTGCAACTGCCTGAAAGGAGGTTGTAGTACGGTGGGTGTGGGTCTGTTCTCCCAAGTAACAGGCAAGAGGACAAGAGGAAACAGCCTCAAGTAATGCCAGGGGAGGTTTAGATTGGACATTAGGAAACATTTCATTACTGAGAGGGTTGTCAGGCACTGGAACAGGCTGCCCAGGGAGGCGGTTGAGTCACCATCCCTGGGGGTATTTAAAAGACGGGTAGATGAGGTGCTTAGGGACATGGTTTGGTAGTGGTTAGGCACCGGTGGAGTCGATGATCTCAAAGGTCCTTTCCAACCAAGGGATTCTATGATTATATGATTTCTAAGACAAAGATGACGTAATTTTCCTGAGATGCACTAGAAGGTGCCCTCCAGTTAGTTAGGAAGGTTTGTTTATGAGCCCAAATAAGCTTTCCTTGCTGCCAAAGATGATAACGTCACCCATCATCATTGACCTTTGAGAATAGCTCATTATGGCACCCCTTTGTGCAGACACACAGTTATCATCACCGGTCTTCTCTTTTGCGTATGAAACATACACCCAAGTGCTTTAATTTTTTCCTCACAGGTTAAAAAGCATCTGCTTTTGCTCTCTCCTGGACTCTTTCAAAATGGTCCGTATCATCCTAAAGTGTGGCCCCATGGTCCAGACACAGTGCCAAGCGTAGGCTTCAGCCCAGATTAGCATGGAGCTAATCTGTTCCCTCTATGCAAACGACCGCTGTTAACATTTTTCAGAGTGATCTTTGCTTTTTATGCACCAGTATCACAATTTGATTCATATTCTGTTTGGAGCCCAGCTGTAATCTGCAGATTATTAAGTCCAGAACTGCTGCTTATCCAGGTATTTTTCATTTTCATTTCATTTGTGCTTATTTATTTCCCCCCTGAATGCAGTATTTTCTACTTTTTTTTTTTTTTTTTTTCACAGTAGTTTATCTCACTGATTCCTGACCTTCCTCCAATTTATCAAAACCATTTTTGAATTCTAATCAGGCCTCCCAGCCTGAACCTTGATACATTTGTTGGTTTTGTAAATGCAGTCTCTAATCCCTTTGTTAATTACATTAATGACAATATTTGCCAGAAACAGCCATGAGAGGCTCCTGTAGATCTCCCCTCCTTTCCTCCATGTCTGACAACCTATTGATATTTTTTCTTCCCTCCTGCTCACAGAAAGCAATCAATCAAGGCTGTGTGCTTGCTCCTGTACTTTCAGGGGCTTTCTGCCAGTGCCAGTGGAAGTATTTAATGACATTGAGGGAATTATTCACTCCCTTCTCCTCCGCAGAGAAGTTCCTGGTCTGCAGTACTCCTGTGCTCACAAAAACTAGCCCATTTGCTTCCCCTCTCAGTGCCCTTTGGCTGGTGATTGCGTCCTGATGGCCCACTCAGTTGAAGACGCAACATTCAGCACTGATCACTTTGCACACGCAGTCGATTGCTTTGATTTCATGATCAGCCTGAAGCAAACCGAACTACCTAACAGCCTGCGGCACGGGGACGTGCAGGCCACCCAGTCATTATGGCAATCATGTTCCTCTCGAGGCTGGGTGGAATTGTTGCTCCCTGGGAACAGACCAATGAAGAAATGATGAAATTGCTCAGCGCACAGGCACAGCCCACCATGGCTTGGGAAGGCTGTCCCACTGCCCGTAGCACACACGGCACTCGGCACCAGGCCGCATGCTTGCGGGGCAGGTATCTGTACACCTTCCGTGGCACGGAGTGTCTGTAAGAACACTCAGTCACTTCCATGCCTTTGATCTACTTGCAAAATAAAACCATCAAATAAGAATCCCAATGATGAAACTCAGTGTTGTCAAATGGTTGGCAGCAAGCACGCACTCAGAAGTGTAGTACTCTGTACCTTTTGGCTAGATGGCCAACTTGAAAAAAACAGTAACCTACAGTCACTCGCACTCTAATGGCAATGAACATACATGGAAACTGTTGGTTTGAAATAAAACCTGAAATCATGCTGTATCAGTTCAGTGGCAAAGAAGTAATAATCCCTCATAGATTGCTGGAGAAAACTTGTACTATTGCTCTAAAACATTTTGAAATAAAGAGCACACTTCATATGAAAAATGTGAGCAGTATGAAGCAACAACCTAACAATGTGAATGGTCATGGTCTGTCCTTCCCGAAAACATTTCTGCCACAATGGCATCAACCTGCTCTCCCACACACATTCACATCAGAAGGGCTTGCCGTGATCTCACGCGGCGAGATAGTTCACTCTGGTCATCAAAAAGAGTTGGAGACCATCTCTGGCAGGGAGGCCAACCCCACTGAAACCTTCCCTGACCACTTGCCCAACTCATTCCAACAGTCCTCGGTGACCAAAGAGTCCTCTGTGACTTGTTCAGGTTGACCCACATGTTACTTGAGGTCAAAACTGGACCTGCTGCACTGGCCGAGGCCTTGTTATTTTCAGAACAATGAAAGGATTATCTCAGGTGGCCCATATTCAAAACTTCTAGACACCTTCCCCTCAATATCTATTTTGTGATCGGCTATAACCTCAGAGACTGTTTTGCAGAATTGCTGCACAGCCAGAAACTATTGCAACTGCGCAGTAGGTTTTTGTTACTGAAGTACTCTTACCTGTTTGCACTGATTGAATTTGCTCTTTCAGGCATTTTTTCTGATTCATAAAAATAATTTCAAGTTTTAATCCCCACTTTGGAAGTGATTAAACTATCTCCAGTTGATAAAATCTGCTAATTTAATAAACTTTTTTATATTGCATTATCAACGGAAACAACTGAACAATACCAAAAAAGCAGACATGTCCCCATGGAACACCAGTTGCTGTATTTTTCCAGCTTGACAATGGAAGACCGATAGCTTTTTTCTGAACAGTCTAACCAGTTTTGTAGTATTTCGTAGCACTCCAAATGAGGCCGTTATCTCCTGCTTTGCTTTTAAAATGTCATGTTAAAGCAACCGTTTCTCTCCTTCATCCTGAAGCTCATTATATGGCTTTTCAAGAAAATGTTTCAAAAGTATGGATTATTAACCCATTTTTATTGGTAGATGTAAACCAAGGTTTGTTTTTGTTTTGTTTTGTTTTTTTTTTAAATTGGCTATTTAATTCAATGATTATCCCTCTTTTGTGAATCCTGAAGGACAAAAACCTTGAGCTTCAGTTTTCCCAAGAGTTACTATTTGCCTTTTGTTAAATAATGGACTCAACTTTCCTTCCCTTTCTAGTATGGGTTTTACTAGCCTTTAACAGTCGTAATTTTTTTGGTTTCTGTCCTTTTCCACACATATCTGTGCTTTTACATTTATCCATAGCAACATGTTCTCCCTTTCTATTCTTGCAGATTTTTCTGTTTAAAAAACTTCTGATACAGTCGTTAACAGCCTCTTTCTAGGCTCCCTGGTTCCTCACTGCATTGGCATAATTTGTCATTAAGTGTCCTTTTATTTGTTCTCAAAGCTGAGGATCATTTATCATTCCCATTGTTTCAGCCATTTTATAAAGTATTCTGGGGTGAATTTCATCCATCCCTACTTAGGTGAGAATTTCCAGCTTTTCAAAATGTGTCTTTTCAGAGAACACCTGCTCTGCTAACTCTGTTCCTCTCCTTCAGACACCTCCTGGGGGGACCACGCTGATAAAACCTTTCTGTGTGTAGAAGTGAGCTGATTTGAAGTCCATGTAAATTCCGTTGTATAGGTTGCCATCTTTGCCTAAAACTACAAAGTTCTATTTTGTAACTAAGATCAAACCAGTTTCTTCCAGATTAGCAAACAATTCCTCCCTAGTCAGAACCAAACCTAAAATAGTCACTCTCAAATTACACCCTCCATGAGACAGAGTCCTTCCTCATTTGTAGGAATATTTGTACAGTTTGCACCCTGCAGCAGTATTTTCTGCATGTACGACAAAGAAAACATCTGTTCACAGAGGGACTCCAAGGGAAGCCTTTCAGGGCAACTAATTGGTCACCTATCACGTCACATTTTACCTTTCTTAACATAAATACTCTCTGCTACTCTTCACCCATAGACAATTATCAAGTTTTGGCAGCAGTTAGCATTTCTTGGGAAAGAATAGGGATGTTGTGTTCCATTGTCCTTAAGAATAAAGCCAGAAGTAAAAATGGCTGCATATGATATTTTGGAGAAATTACACATTAAATAATCATGATGTTAAGCATATAGGAAATGTCCCAAGTCTGGAAAAAGACTCCTCTTCCTGCTAGAATACTTAGTCCACAGATGACATCTATTTCTTTCCATTAAATATGTTGGATTTAGAATCCAATATGAAATGGAAGAAAAAACAGCAGTGCGGAATAGAACAGGCTGGTACTTCAGCTGGATAGAAAAATAATGATTAAGTAATACATATCTTTAAATGTTCCTTCACCTGTTAAATTAGTTTTGAGACTTATCTTTGGATTAATAAAAGGTGCTGGTTAAATAAGAGCTAATAAACGTACTCTACACTAAATAAAAGTAGTTTGTAGTTTTGGCCTTTGAATGAAAACCTGTTAAATACAGGGGCCACTGGGAAACCAATACAAATGTCAGCATAAAGATTTGCCTAATCAAATGAAGTTCCAACACTCGAAGTATGAAAAATAAATTCAGAAGACAGAAGGACAACACTACGACCATTCAGAAGATTTAAACTTACTCTTTATGATGCACTTTCATCAAAATTTGTAGTTGCCAGGTATCAAATTTCACTCATGCAACATCAATCCACTAAGAAATACATATTTTGGTGAGAAAATTAAAGTTCATATTTATGTAAAAACTGTATTGAAATAAAAATAAAACAAGATTTATTTTTACAAAATTTTTTTTACTAACAGAATAATTATCTGGAAAAAGTAATTTCCCACATGAGATAGATAAAGGAAGTTAAATATATTTAAAAATGGAAGATTCTGCATTTACATAGTTATATGCCATTAATATTGAAGATATGCTTTCTGGCAAAAAACTTCTCATGCTTAAAAAACGCACCTTAGTTTTATACTGTACATTACAACATACAGTAGTAAGAAACAGAAGTAGTAAACAGGTTATATGCAAAGAAAAAAGTTACATTACAAGACAGTTACAACTGTGACACAAAAAATCAAAATGTTCAGTTTTAACAGTATTGGAAGGCAATTCACAATCATTTCAGGAGTTTTGTGAAATTTAAGGCCATTAGTTCTAAACAAAATATATCTGACACAAACTCACAAAACCGTGTATTTTGTAAAAACTGTACATGCAAAACCATTTTATAATTATATATGAACAGGCATATAATAAAATTTTTGGGTAGTTCCGTACACAAAATTGTGCACAAAGCAACATGGTTGTGTGCAATTTTTAAACCAGTTAATTAACATTATCATTCATGCACCCTGAATGGAGCTGTGATTAAATGACAATATTAAACCCAAATATTAAGAGACAGCATCCCTTTGAATGGGCAATCTAGACAAAAAAAAAGTTAAAACTTTAAGTTTAAAATGGTCCATTATAAAACATCTGCTGGAATCACTCCAAAAGACTTTTTTGGTGCAAAACTTCCAGTGCTTTAGGGAATGCATGATAAGATTTAATGAGCTCTGAGTCAACTATAATACTCTGATAGTTCTGATTTGAGGTAATTTTCTTTAATTACTTACAGCAAGTAACTCTTCTAATTTGCTTCAGTAACTACTTTAAAAAACTGTAAACTTAGATAAACTTAGAAATTGGAGTATCTCTGAAAAAATGCACATACCTCCCCCTCAAAGTTTGGAGTTAGTCATAAGTCATATGCAATTATCATATTCACATTTTAGGAGTTTATTCTCAAACTGTGAGATGAATGGATTACTGAGCACTGATCGAAGCAATTCAGGTATTGGAAAACACGTATGTATTTGTCCTTTTCTTAGCTTCCATTTGTATTTGTCTGGACAAACATTCAAAGAGATATTGCTTCTCTTGTTATCTTGTGACAAACTATTGCAAGCTAGAAGACATGTGAGTCAATATTCCAAACTTTTATTCTTAAGAATAGTTATAAAAGTACTGAAATTTAAAAATAGTAACATGTAAACATTGATACAGAGTAATAGCATTCCTATACATTTATATACACACGGTATTCAGAGAGGACAATATCTTCTGAGTTGAAATCCTGACTTTGACTTGTGCTTTCCCCTCCAAAATATACATCAAAAAAGTAGCGAATTTTGGCAAAAAAAAAAAAAAAAAGAAAAAGAGACTCAGAGAGAACATCAACATTTTGCTCCTAGCATTTAAGAGCTTTCCAGTTGCTCATGCAACCATAGGAGAATTTGGTATGTGAAGAGAATTTTCCTAGCTCCAAAAAGCTCTCAGAAGCTACTGCTGCATCCAGCGACTCGTGAAATAAACGCTGAGCACTTTGGAGCCGTCATATCTGAGTCTGCAACACATGAATAGGGGGTGTATAGGGCGGTGGTGCAGGTGATGGCTTTATTCCTCTGACTCTCATGTAGGACAGAAACTGCTCCGGGATCTCAGCTAAAACATCTTTAGCAAGTCTCGCCATGCTTAACACATGGTTTCCACTTCGGTCAATGTAATCTCGGAATGGCACAAACTACAAAATAAGACAGACATTCGCACAGGTCATTATGCAGACACAGAATACATCTCAGAACAGAAAAATAAGAACATTTTATCTAAGGAGTTAGGGTACATGAATATGCTACCTTACATATATACATATTTTAATTTTATATTACATATTTTATATATATAGACATTGTATCTCAAATTTTAAAAATCCATCTTCTAATAGAAACAGTCATGCTTTCACTTGGGTGAACTTCTTCACATAAGCCATGGCTAGCTCAGATTGCTAATTACATGTTTCCTCAATATATTTGATTTATCTCTCAGCGCTTTTCATACAAAAGGTAATTCTGCCTCAGAAAGCTATTCTTAGCTTACAGTTCCTGCTCGTGGGCTTCTCCTACCAGACTGCCCCTGCTCTGGCAAGTTGCGAATAGAATTTTTGCCATCTGAAGTGAACAAAACAGAACGGATGACTTTATATTCTTGACCATTTTTCATTATACCTAGTAGAAATATGAACCACCTGAACACTTTTTTACATGATATTAACAAATGTGTAAAGAATCTAAGCAAGAAGGACTGGATTCAAAAAAGAACTTTTAATGTGACACTCAGATCTGCAACACCTCAGTTACTTATCCAGCTCTGGCTCGGGTTTCGTAACAACTAATGAGATGCTTGTGTGACTGGTATAGAAAAAAGAAACCACCAAGGCTCCTTGGTTTTTATTCACAACAGCCAGCATGCAGAGATGTAGTGGGTTAAGCTAGCTAATGGGTTATGCCAAAGGGAAGGTTGATTTGAAATTCTGCTTCTTGCTCAGATTCTGGAGCCTATCTCAGGGCAACAGCTGGGTGACTTTTCAAAATTGGGATTCAATGTCCAAAGCTACTTCTGGTGCTGGTATGCTATGCTGGAATTCAAAGCCTTTCACACCCCACCCCCCACCCCCCCTACAAAACACGGAAGATTTAATTGTTAACTGTTGTATCAGAATCATAGAATGTTTTGGGTTGGAAGGGACCCCCAGAGCCCATCTAGTCCAACCCCCTGCAGTGAGCAGGGACACCATTACCCAGATCAGGTTGCTCAGAGCCCCGTCCAACCTGGGCTTGAATGTTTCCAGGGATGGGGCCTCCACTACCTCTCTGGGCAACCTGTTCCAGTGCTTCACCACCCTCATTGTGAAGAATATCTTCCTTACATCTAGTCTAAACCTACCCTGTTTCAGCTTAAAACCATTAGCCCTTGTCCTGTCGCTGTTGTCTCTACTGAAAAGATTTTCCCCATCTTTCCTATAGGCCCCCTTTAAGTACTGAAAGGCGTACTTGTACTCCAGGACAAAACTAGAACTGATTGCAAAGTCACACCCACAGATCTCTCAACTCCTGGCTGAACTCTAAAATCTGAAGACTCTTTTGCCTATTATACCAACCAGACAAATTTTGCTTTCTAGGATGCATTGCAAACAAGGCTACAGATTAAATTCCATTTTTCTAAAAAGCATTGAAGTTTTCAAGACTTAGTGAACACTGAATTACAGTGACAGTTTAGCCTACACTGTATTTCTGAGATCCTGAGAGTTTTCCAGAAAAGACAGAAATAAACAAAGGAAATCTACTAAACATATTAAAGAAATAATAAAAAAACCCCAACTCTTGGGAAAGAAAACCAAAAACAACCCCTAAAAAACCTCCCAAAACAAAGACAACATTTCAGCAGTAAAGAACTTGAACTTAATTAAAACATTTTTACAACAACTTTGGAAAGCACTTCTCACCCTGGACTTACAAAACATATCTAGTCATCAATCTCCTACTAGAAGGTGCTTAGAATTCAGTAAGAGATGACTTTTACATGACTCTCCTGAAAAGGATCTCAAGTTGCCAGAAAAAAACGCTTCAAGCCTAGGTATTTGAACTATGTTGAACTAAACTGAGACCTGTCACCAAATTAAGTGTAAACAGCTACCGATTAGGGTATTTCCCCCGGAAGCAGATCTTCAGTTTCTTAGACGATGACGACTTGGTCACAGAACTGTTGAGGCCAGCATTGACCTCTAGAGATCCTTTAGTGCAACCCTGCTGCTCAAGCAGAGCCAGACAGTGCAGGTCCCCATAGTCAACCAGCCCACAAGAGCACTCAGCAAGATTATCCAATGAGAGCAGCCTTTATTCCAGATAGGAGATCCTTCACCTCTTCATTGTGCTCTGTCCAAGAACGTATCAGGCATAAGGGCAGAAGAACAACAGGCAATAAGGAACCCGATTTTAGGGTTTTGAGCCAGGAAGCAAGGTATCTGCAGTTCCACAATTAGCTGTCTTAACTATTTCTGAGTTTGTTCAGTAACTCTTTGATACTAGAGCCTAGCAGCCTCTAGCAGTTTTGAGAAGTCAGCCCAGCACTGCCCCGTTGCAAGTGGTTGTTCTTCCTTAAACTCTATCAACTTCTCTGTAAGAATACATCTGACTGTCCCCAGAAGCATGAAGCTAGGAGAATAACAGAACAAACCAAAACCAAACCAAAACCAGCATCTCTGTAGCCTTCTGGTTTACACCTTCAGCTGGGAAGGGGGCTTGGTGTTCATTTCCCCCTCACGTGGTTATTCATTTTCTAATGCAGTGTCAGTCTTCTGTAAAAAGCACACGCAGTCTGGGCCAAAGAACAGAATGCGTCCCATCCCAAGAGAGCACCTCACCCATCAGTCTGCAGACACGCAAACTTGACCACAGCTCTGCAGCAGAGGGAGGCAATTTCAACAGTGTAGCTGTGGAAGTGCAGTTATACAATATAGATGCCCTGAGCTAGTTCTCCCTCCCCTCTCCTTACGGTATATAGATATCGGAGGAGCTGGAAGAACTACAAAGTTCAAGTTCAAGAAAGTTCAAGAAGTACACATACAGCTACTCAAGCACAGCTGGCAGTGACAGTGGGGGCTAGAGGTAGCATGTGGAAGCAACAGGGGTGGCAGAGGAATAGAATGAAAGATGGAAGAAAAACCAAAGGGAAACTGATGGAATAGAAAATGCTTTTTTCTTTAGTTTGAGAGTTTAATTTAAAGATTAATATAAAACATGTTCAAGAGAAACAATAGGTACATTACTACAAGTAAGTCTTTTCCTAAAACTTCTTAAATAGAAAAAGGATAACAAAGGAGCAGAAATGAAATAAATTGAGGAAAACTGGTACACATATAACACAGAGTCCCTACAATACATATGTATACTAGCAAGGAAGGAAAAATGAAGGTCATGTCTTTATATGAATTGCAATCAGTAGTAAATATGATAGATACAGTGACTCACTGTTAGCAGGTAAATTTTTCCTTTACTAATTTAAATATTTCATAATACTGACTGTTAAAATTAACAGTTAATTTCACTGGCTAATTTTAACTAAACTAATACACAAAAAAGATAAACTTTTTATATTCGAGTAGATAATTTTATAAAAGCAAGTCAGTTTTATCCTATGAGGTACAAGACAAAGGTCATACCAAACCTAAAGGGTTTCACATTATCCCTTTTTATTTATTTAGCCAGCCTAAATGTATTTGGTAGTATTTAGATGGAAAAAGCACAAAATAATACTACCTTCAGGTAATTCAATATGGCTTGGGGCAAAGTTCTGATTGAAATATGTTAACAGTAAATAAATATTTTATTGCATTTCTGATATGCAATGAATTCTAAAGAAATACAAAAGGGTATTCGTTGCGTATTATTTTTTATTTCTCAGCAGAAATTAGAATATTTCTGATAGGCACCATTTTCAAATGGTATAAACAAGGTTTGTGAAGAACTCTATCCATTTCTGCTATTTGAATGCAAAACCAGCAGCTTTTGGAATTGCTGTTTGGAGAAATTATGTATAATTACGTTGCGTAAATGTAAATCCATTTAAATATAAGTGCAATGCATGCAAGAGATATCTGAATTAGCTTTAAAAAAATCTGGCATGGCACAGGGCCTTGGAGAAATACTAGTTTGGGGTCCACATAAGTTACAGTTCCTGCCTGTACAAATGAAAACAGATACAAACATTCTGAAGTTCATCAGCTGCAATATGACCTTAATTACTATTGAAACATTATCATCTTCAATGAGAGCTATTTGTATAGCTCAGTTATTCAATTTATATATTCTACTAACCAACAATAATATAAAAATCCAACCTGGCTTGGACAGAAATAAGATAAAATAAACAAGAGGAAAAATAAGTGAAGACTACAAATTTTGACAAATAGGAGGAATATAGGGAGAAGAAGAAATGGCAGATCTAAGGTAAGGTTTGAACCTAAGGTTGTCTGTCAGCGTTTAAGAGGCATCTGGACAGTGCCCTTAAAAACGTATTTAACTTTTGCTCAGCCCTAAATTGGTCAGGCAGTTGGACTAGGTGATCATTGTAGGTCCCTTCCAACTGAAATATTCTATTTCATAAACGTATTCAGACACTTCTGGAAAAGATGCCTTCCATAAGAGACTTGGTTTTAGACAGATAGCATTCTTTCTACATCCATCAGGTTGATCCAATTTTTCAGTAGTTTGCTGCTTTTCTAATGTCAACTTCTTTAATACTTCACTTTAGCAAGCAGGAATTAGCATGCTCAGTCATTAAATGTCTTTCTCTTTGTTTCGTTCCACTTTAGTATCCCATCAAAATAAAAAATGCATAGCTAGATAATTTTATTTGATGCAGAAAATAATAATGAAATGAAGTTTTTCCAGGAGGTAGGTAATCAGGAGGCAACACAGGGTGCCTGCAGCGTGGATGAAGTACGCAGTTGGGACAACCTGCGGAGTTCTAGAAACCTGCAGCTCTGAGGGGAAGGGGGATTAGGGTAGGTGCGTATGTGCATGCAAAACTGCTATACCATCCTGCCCATGGTTGCCCAGGGCTGAATGACAACTACTGGGCAAAATGAACGACTGTAGAGAGCAGGAACAGAACCAGATGACTTTGTCAGAGAAATGGGAGTCAGCCATGGAATGCACATGAGAGTAGCCCTCTTAGGGCTCGGTTCAGACATGTAAGCACAGACCATAGAATTGTAGAATGGTTTGTGTTGGAAGGAACCCTTAAAGCCCATCTAGTCCAACCCCCCTGCCATAAGCAGAGACATCTTCAACTAGATCAGGTTGCTCAGAGCCACATCCAACCTGGCCTTGAATGTTTCCAGGGATGGGACCATCTACAACCTCTCTGGGCAACCTGGTCCAGCTGTCATCCAAGGTTCCTTAAAGCATGAGACATCTGCATGGTTTTACGTGGCAGACAAAACATAGGAATTGGGAGACACTCATGGTCTTCTGGACTGGCAGTTAGAGGCAAAGAAAGATATCCCAGCTATCTCAAATGCACTTGTTAGAGGTCTAGGTATTGCTGACCTCCACAGAAGTTGCAGTTTTTCTCTATGGAATCAGAGTGAGGTTGCAGTACAGAGGCATCTGACTCTTATCCCATGGCTGTATAACCCTAAGACTTTATATCGGTGTGCTGCCAGTTAGGGGTCATTTCCTAATGAATGCAAATCCACTACTTATAGGCTATAGGTAAAGGCTTACAAGTATCACAGAGAGTTTCCGAGCTTGTTATGAACACCCCAAGATAAAGTATGCCAAGTGCTAAGGTAAAATGAAAGACAGGACTATAGATAGAAACAAGAACTCAAAACAAATAGGATCAGTAAAATCTATTAGGTAAATTGTCTCTCCCACCTGCACAATGTCTCTTTCTGCAAACTTTCCTCTTGAAGAAATCCTTACTACATCGCCATCCAGTTCTTCCATAGCTTTAAAAACCAAAACAAAACAAGATTAATTAATCTATGAGTTCAGCTACACATAAAAAAATTTTACTGAGAATATCTTTAGTCAATTTACACTTTAGAGTAACAAACCCAACAACTGCTATTTAGGTAACTCTTTAAAATCATTTGCACCATGAAATACATCATGCTTTGTAGTTATTTTTGCACTTGTTCATGCTGACATTACATACTTTTTCTCTTTACTGTCATCTTCAGAACAAAACAGACCATGATAAGGTCCTTATCCTTCCAGCTCTCAAACCAGCAAGTATATCTGTTTTGGTAAGGTTATATTTATAATCTTAATGAGGAGTTCTTAAAGAAAAAAAAAAGAAAAAAAGAAAAACCTATATTTATTGGGTAACTCTTCTTGTATTTTTTGAACAAGATCCAGGAAAACTAAAATTGTCCAGATACCCAGAAGCCATTCTAGGTAGAAAGGCATACCTGTTCTCTGGTCAGTGTTGAAATGGATGGACTTGGGATCACAGAATATTGCTCAGCCGTTGGATCTGCAATCCTACAGTCCTCCTTTCAGCATGCCCTATAAAAATCAAAGCCCTGCATCACTGAGCTTCTCAGGGGTTTACAAAATGGGCCAAATTCACTGAAAACCTAGTTCTTCCAATGCAGGAACTAGAAAGCGTAAATGACGCTATCAGAAGCCAAGCTCAAACCAAACAAAAGAGCATCTTTGTTTGTTCAAAGAAAAAATCAGTAGGTCTGTGGAGCACATTGCCAGATGATGCCATTGATGCAAAAAATGTACATGTGTTCAAACCAGGAGACTGAACAAGTATTTGAAGGAGAGATCCACTGAAAATTTCAAAAATAGACATAAAGCACATCCTGCTCAGCAAATTCAAATCTAAAAACAGTATCCAGGGAAGTATCATATTTGTTTATTCTGTTCTTAACGTTCTCTAGATAACCACCTATGGCCATGTCAGATACCGAATACTGGGCAAAACAGATCCCTCATCTGACCGGTTATAGTCCTGTTACGTATCCTCACATTCTTATGTAAAGCTCTGCCAAATGTATGTGCCATCTATCCGAGCTCCAGACTTTTAAGAACCCCTCTGGTAGTCCCCATGGGCTGGGAGATCTAGGGGGCAGTGATACCTGGAGAGGAGTAGTTTAGTTTCTCTACAGCAGAGCTGAGGCTTGACTGGCATTTGAATTGCAAGACAGTGTGCCTGGAACATACACCCTCCTACACACGTGTTTCTTCAGCATCAACATCAGACAGGGTCTGCTGTTTTTTCCAGAAGGAATTTCTGCAGATAGAAAAGTAATTTCTCTGCCCTCTCAGACACTGAGGGACCATAGATTTGGCATACATCTAATAGGTGAATTTCACTGAGGCGGTATACTAGTGGAGTGTGGGTCCAAAGATGGAAACGGTATCCTGCAGTACAAACAGAATCCTGCCTTAATGAAAGTGATAAAGATGAGAACCCAAGAACCCTGCAAACACAACCTCCAGAAGCAAAAAGACAGAATCTACAGGTCATGATTGAGTTAAGGGGAGCCTGGGCAAACCCAAGGGCTGGACAAACAAGGAGAAAGGGAAAAGGCAAAGGAAGGGTGAGAAAAAAGTAAGTAACGTATGACTGAAGTTGAAATTCTCAGAGGGAAAAATGAAGCTTGCAAATTTCACTCATATGCATTTATAAAGATAAGCTGTTTTTTCTCATCGCTTGTGGCATATGATCATCTGAAGTGTAAGCGTCCACCTGGACAACCTCTTCAACAAATAAGATACTTAAAAATATCACTAATACACCACTTGCCAAAAAACATAAGTCAGCCCTCAATAAATTATTTTTCTTGTGTTATTTTTTGCTCTTGTTTTCATACTTTTAGAATATTTGTATAAGAATTGATGTGTATGGTCATTAGTGACTACATTATACGTCTGTGGTAGTACGATATTGCATGTACAAAAGAAGGCATACTGTCTAACCAGAAGTACTAGAATTAAAAAGGAAGGATGTAGAACTTTAAGGAATAGATATACAGAGATATACATGATGGCACTTAATAAAATAGTCCAAATAACAGAAGCGGCTTAGTTATTGCAATAGAGACTGGTGTTCTGGAACATCACACCAAAGAATATATAAATAATCCTGGTAATTTCTCTCATGCTGTAATATTCTCTCAATGTTGCTACACAATAAAAGGCTCACTCCCGTTATCTCGTAAAACCCAGTTTAGCCCAGATCTTCTCCTCAAATGTATTTATTTTTCTCATTATTTTATTACTGCAGTATGAACAGATGATCAATATTTCCAGTCAACTGACACTTCAGAAGACCACTAAATATCCGTGTTGAAGAAATTCAACATTACTTGAATATACTTACTTTACTGTGAGGTTTTTTTCCACTCATTTTCTGGAGCTCTGTAAATGCTGAGCCCCCATATGGTTCTGTGACTTGAACTGAGAGCCTGAGGGGCTACACAGCTCCACATGGTAGCTTGTAATCACACTGAGTTATCAATCAATCCAGCTGGAAATGTCAACAGCGCTTACTGCTTGTTCCATATTATGCTCTTTTAAAGAGCAATATTTGTTTGAAAAGCCACATATTACTAAAATGTAAACAAATATAAAAAATTCTAGGAAAAACACTAGAACACTTACCATCAAACTCTGCTGGTCCTACCCCCACTATAATTATTGACATTGGAAGCTTTGAAGCCTTCAAAAGAAGAAGACAGACACACATTACATAATCTCTGCCAATAATATGTGAGATCTGAGGACAATCTGAATAAAAAAAACATGCAGAAGTTATGTTTTAAAGAACAATTTTTCTTCCACCTAAAAAGTTGAGTGGTATAAACTGTCTGCTTAAGTTGTACAAAACATCTTGGATGAAGATGGAAAGGCAGATGATTATTTTAATTTATTTTTTCCTTATAAAGTCTTTGAATCATACAGGATCATAATTAAACACAACGATCTATGTTAGGATTTAATATTAATATGACAACTGAGATGACAAATTTATCTTAGAAACTTCTGCAAACTGACATTTATTTAAATGTATTTTGCCGTTTCTCAATATTACTTTGCTGCTTGGAACTATGAGACACTATTTTTTACATAGATCTTACGCCAATTCTTCTCAAGAGAATAAATCACCTATTTGAGCAATATGGATCTTATTTTTCTTCCATGAATGTAATTTTATTCAAGTCAGTCATCCATGCCCCAAAGTAAAAAAGATATCAAACTGGATATGGTAAGATTTTTAATTTTACTTAATCTTTTTCAGTCAATGAAATGAGGCAAAGACGATATGTGGCTTTCCCTGGATAAACTCTCTGTAAAACCTTGAAAATTGTGAAGACAGTATCGTAAATATTGGATTCTCCTGCCCTGATAGTAACACCAGATATCTGCTAGTTTACAGAAATAATCTGAAACTGCCTCTGTTGAGGAGAGTAACAACTAAAAAAAAAACCCATCTACCAAATGTCAGTTTTGACAGCTGTTCCTTATTGAGATATTCTGCTGAACTGTGAAATTTCTACACTAATTTTAAACAGGAGTATACACTGGCCAAAAATCATAGATGTACACTTTCTGCTAAATTAAACTCTGTCTCACTGAAGTCTGAAGTCAAGAGGTTTTAGAACACACTGTTATATTTTTCTTTTGGAATATAAAAAGTGGTTTTCTCCCTCATTTAAAAGATATTCCCATTTTAGATATATCATCACCATTTCCCATTCTTCATCTGTCAAAATACTACAGATAAGCCCAACTTTCTTTAAGCAGATATACAGTTAATTACTGTAAACATGCTATACCATTCCATAAATCACTATTTAACCTTCTACACCACTATACATTATACACTATATACTACACATTGGCTTCAAATTAATCAAAAAGTGTTATTACATAGTCAATCTTCCAGCTAAAATTTTGTAGCAGAGTAAAAAAATGTAATAATCCCTGGTCAGTGAGGTACTAATATGCTACTGAAGATAATAGTAAAAGCCTCTGGCCATGGGCCTGGGCAGCCTGGGTGGCCCTGGTGGAGCAGGGGGATGGACAAGATGACCTCCAGAGGACCCTCCCAACATCAACCTTGACTCTGTGATTAAGGGCCATAAATACAGAGTAACTGTAGCTGCATTACCGCACGCTGCATACCTCACCAACTGTGAGTACAGAATACTTTCCAGACAGGAAGGCATTTCTTACAACAGAACACCTTCTGTTTCTCAGATGTTTTCTAGAATCTTATTGCTTGCTTGTAAAGAAAACATCCTTTAAAGAGATTCCTACTCACACAGACACAGTTTTATGTGATACAATGTATCAGTAAGTGGCAAGGGTAGCATAAAGACAAAGAGTTAAACTTTTGCATATAAACTTAAGTGTTGGCATTTCCTGAATGACAGCATAACCTTTAAACAGTTTGGTAAAACAGAATGTGTCTGACATATATGCTGCAATGAGAACGATGCCTAAAAGCCACAATTAATATTAAAAAAATGAAATACACTCTTCCCGAGCTTTATACATATCAAGTTGCATTGAACATCACTGCCCTCTTTATTATTTTGGATATTATTAAGACTGAAAACACTGTTATTGAATAGCAGTTAATTAGTTCTGTCATGGTATACTGTGCTCAGTTCAAAAAGTATACAGAAAAATGAAGGCATCTTCATAAAAAGAAGAGACAGCAAATACTCCCAAACTTCCACCCATTCCAAGCTAACAACTCATCTGCTGTATTTCCCCGACAGCTGCACACTAACAGCTATTATTCCTGGAAATGAACTATTCCCAGAAACAAGATTTTTCTGTATGTCTTAGTGGCAAATTACTTAATCTTACAAAATATCGGTCAAGTGGACTTGCTGGTCTCTTACGGACTTCAAATTGAGGGATGAGTTAAACCAAGAGCTGCTCTTTTTCCTCTGTGGAGCCTTTTTGTCACCTAAAGGAAGGTTCCAATCCTCTAGGCTAAACTAGAGGATGAACTTCCAAGCTAAAATCTTATTTATCTCCTTTAAAAGTGAGAGTCGGTTTATCCTGTCTTAATATTGGAAGCTGGAAGAGGAGAGGAAGTGAACTGGCACCTTCAAATGCGGTTGTAGCTTTAGGTGTAAAAACTTACCAGGTGGGCTGTCAGTCCTTATCAACACACAGCCTCTGCCTACGTGCTGCTGGCTAGAACGACAGGGCGCCTTGCTCTCCAGTGAAAGGCAGAGCATTTCAGTAATATTTACATTTGCACCCTACAAACTGGAACGGTACGGAATCTCTACAGGAGGGAGCAAAAGTGGGCCTTCAAAATATGCCAGCTAATTCTACACTACTCATTTTGACATGATGCTTAATTATTTTAATGTAGGATTTTCACCCACCACTTCACTAGTAACGATCCACTGTGGTACGTTCAAAACTATTAGTACAGATCTTTTCAAACCTTGTCTCAAAGCTGTTTCTGTGTACTTTCACTTGACATTTCCCAGGGGCAAAAGAAAAATGGAACCTGTTCATAATACAGAACATTAATTATAAGCATAGCAGTTTCAAAGAGAAAAATATTGAAAATAATGCAGAAACTGAAAAACAATTACAAATTTTTAAAATTCCAGGGGACTATTTAGAAGGAAATCATGGTAAACTTGCCATTTGGGATGAGAAAGTTTGGGGCAGTTTTTAAAAAGTGAGGGCATGGAGGGGAAATCATAGCTGTCTGCAATTACTAGAAAGATAAAGAACACTTCACTATAAAAAACTGCATGGTAGGATGTGCATGAGGAAGAATCAGATGAGGAAAATTATATGAACATACAGTCTTAGAAAGAAGAGTATCATTTCCCACAGAACTCTAGCTAATTAAGCTGAGATTCAACTTTTGGGGATTTTTTTGTGTTTATGCTTAATAAACTTCTGCTGCTTGGAGAAAATGGTTAATTTATGGAATAAATTCAGTGGCTGAAATATTAACTGATTTAGTTTATTACCTAAAATAATAATTCCTAGAAACATTATTCTTTTAAATTTCAACACTTTCAGCAAAACTTACATTCACTATAGATTCTTTCGTCTGAGCCATATCGGAAATAACTCCATCTGTAATAATGAGAAGAACAAAATACTGGGAGCCATCTTTTACTGAAGCAGCATATCTAAGGGAAGAAAAAATAACATTGTAATAGTAAAAAAACCCTTTATACAAGGGAACTAATAGGAAAAGAAGCTGTACTTCTAAAATTTGACTAATGAGGACTAATAAAACTAAAGAAACATGATGCAGTGGATTTCAAAAGTAAAGACATTTATAATTAAGATGGACATTCTACTTTTAAATGAGAACATTAGAAAAATGAGAAAACATCAGAATATTGATATTGATAATCTGCATGCGTTGAATCAATGAAAAATGGGAACTACATCACTACCAAGAGGATCATGGACAGAACATCTTTTATAGAAGCAGAAGTCATTAGAAAGTCTAAGTTATTTAATAGTAATTACCTCTGGGGAACATAGTTTGGTATGAAGAGAATATATTATTATTGAATAGCTGGGGTTTTTTTAATAGAACAAATGAAATTTATCAGGAATCAGCACATTGCACAAATTTTTCATTAATCTTTTTTTTTTTGTCATACAAAAACTGGTTACTTACTGTTGACCATGCTAGCAGATTTATAGTTCCCATTTATGAGCACATTTGTAAAATGGCTGAATATGCACCCTGCAACCTTGGCTTAAATATTCATTTCTCTGCACCATCCACAGATGTGCTTTCAAGACTCAAGCTTCTCCCTGCGTTGTACGCGAATACAAGACAAAACATATCCAGTGCCATTCCTGTCACGCTACAGTTGAAGGACCCAAGAAGCAACTACTCTTTGAAAATGAGCTTTTGAAGATTTGGAAAGTCCTGAAAGATAGTGAGTCCACAGCAGCCCCACTGAACTCTACGGCCTGCATACAAGAAACAAAGACTTCAGTTCATTTATCTTCAACTCCCAAGGGTTGAAGTGTCCTATATAGTTTGTGAAGAACTTTTTTTTTTTTTTTTATTTTGTGCGGAGCAGGCTGCTCCACTTTCTGCTTCACTTGACAGCAGACAACAACATAGTTACAACTTTCATGAAGGCTCCTGATGCTGTGAAGGAGTCAAATAGTAGAAGCTTGTAATAAAAGTGGAAATGAGTAGTATGGAAAGCAGGAAAAAAAGAACCCTACTAATCTCCATATGAATACTGTGGAATATATACCCAAGAATAGAATATGACTGTCAAGGAACTCACTATCTTACTGGTCACCGAACATGAAAGGCCTGGATCACTGAACAGGACAGATTCTCATGATGCTCACGATGACTGCATGTACTTACAACAATCTAATGTTACACAGTGCATTTGCAAGCTAGTACTGCCAATAAATATGATGCTATAATGACAACATTTGCAAGAGTTTGGAGGAATGTGTGTGAAATGTAATCTACAACTCTCATAGAGCCATCACACTCCTCCCTCTCCCTCCCCAAGATACAGATGGGTAGAAAAGACACAGAGACAATGAACTTGATGAACATCTCCTATTTACATGCTGGCAGTAAGGACTGACAGTTAAATATATAGATTAGTAAGACCTACTGTGGAATACATTTTCCCTACCATGCAGAGACTTCTTTTATCTCATTTTTCCACAATGCTTATAATCTTTTCATTGATGACTGCAGTGACAAGGGATGATAAGAGAGTAAAATAAAAATTCATTATTCTTTCTGAGTACTTAATACCGTCTACATACCTACACTGAAGAAATGGAATAAAAATTTGGTTATTTCAAATTTCCCACTCCCACAGAATAAAACATTCTGGTCTTTTGCAAGTAAGATCTTATATAAGGAGGGGAGATGACAGAAGACACTAGGTAGAATCTCATGTAGATAACTCCCTAGCTAGGGGAAGGATAATAAACTCATTATCTGCTTCAAGAACTTCTGAAGAGTTCCGAGATCACAACGGGATAATAATATCTGACATAGTTTCCAGAGATTTCATCAGAGGCATATTTTTAAGTAGGAGGGATGTGGGAAGAAGAAATTTCTTTGACACTGTATGTAGGTTCAAAGAGTAACTGCAGGCTAGATCATAATTTCTACTACCATGTCTGTAAGAGTCGATAGAATAGCCAAGAAACTGAACCTTGACGGAGTTACTGAGAATTGGTCTGGTACATGGATTGCATTAATGATGATCACACGGTAGAAATCCTCATGAAGATACTTAGCTTTTCCACTACAATGTAGTCTGATTTGCTACCAGAAGGAGTTTTCAAAGTTTGCAACAACTTGATATTTAGACAAAAGTTCAGTGGAAGAACTACAAATGATGGTGACAGGCTCCTGTAATTCTGCAAAAGTTGACAAATACTCCTGAGAAACAACTGGAACTCCATTTATGGCAATGCTTTAATAGTACTAGACCATGAATTTCAATTTTTGCAACGAACAGGAGCCTTGAGGTTAATTGCCAAATTCTGCACCTGCCAGCTCAGCTGATACTACAGTTCTAAAGAAGAAGAAAAAACAAATTCTGCACCTGCCAGCTCAGCTGATACTAGAGTTCTAAAGAAGAAAAAATGAGAAGAGTCAATGGGTTAGTTTTCCAGTTAACATGGCTAATGCAGACACTGAATGCCATGTACATGGAATTCAGCTGTCATAATGATTGGCGTATTTCCTCACAGTCTGAAAACGGCTACTGGAGAGACCCTGTCAAAGAGAAGATTAAAAGAAGACAGCTAGTTGCTAAAAAGAAGCAATGGAATATACATGTACATAATTTGAATGGTATAATTCAAAGATGGAACAACTAATCCTAATGATAAATGAGAAGATTAAAAGAAGACAGCTAGTTGCTAAAAAGAAGCAATGGAATATACATGTACATAATTTGAATGGTATAATTCAAAGATGGAACAACTAATCCTAATGATAAATGAGAAGATTAAAAGAAGACAGCTAGTTGCTAAAAAGAAGCAATGGAATATACATGTACATAATTTGAATGGTATAATTCAAAGATGGAACAACTAATCCTAATGATAAATGAGAAGATTAAAAGAAGACAGCTAGTTGCTAAAAAGAAGCAATGGAATATACATGTACATAATTTGAATGGTATAATTCAAAGATGGAACAACTAATCCTAATGATAAATGAGAAGATTAAAAGAAGACAGCTAGTTGCTAAAAAGAAGCAATGGAATATACATGTACATAATTTGAATGGTATAATTCAAAGATGGAACAACTAATCCTAATGATAAACATCTGAAATCAACTATCTAGGCATGCTGCGGTTCACAGAAAATTCTTTGCACCATAGAATTTGCAAATTATTTTTCATTGGGCTGTAGAACTAACCACAGCAAGAACAGGTAGTAAACAAATATTTCTTTCTACAACAATTAACTATTTTGCAAGCTCATAAACAAAGCATTAACAGTACAATGATTTAAACAAACCTAGTGCTTTATTTTATAAACATTAGTTCTTTCTCTGTATCTATAAATAAAACAAAATCTGTTCAGGTAGTTACTCAGCTAAATTATCTGAGCCATATCACTTTTCCTATACCAACACATGGAGGTATACTGTAAGTCAAGACCTTGTCTGCTAAAATAAGGCAACATTATTCTTCTTAAGAAACTTCTACAAGCACAAGAAGGGTTTTACTTTGAGAAGTTAGATGAAGTGTTGCATAGCACAGCACCATGGCTCCCCAGCAGCAGCTGCTGTACTACTGTATTAACAGTACCACTACCAGCTGGGAATTTGTTGCCACAGAGAGCCCTGAAAAAAATTGGGGCATTTTGATATTAAAAGAATTATATATGCCTAAAAAAAATTTGCATTTTATATTTTTTTTGATAGATTTATGTCTTTTTCTGTGAAGCAAAATTT
Source organism: Podiceps cristatus (assembly GCA_000699545.1). Classification (NCBI taxonomy): domain Eukaryota; kingdom Metazoa; phylum Chordata; class Aves; order Podicipediformes; family Podicipedidae; genus Podiceps; species Podiceps cristatus. The sequence continues at coordinate 2,450 of JMFS01130261.1, read as the reverse complement.
CTGTGCTCCAAAGGACAAAAAAGGAAGATGGCAGAGTGCTCTCACAAAAATCTTCTTTCATTAACACAAGGTAGATCAACTGGATCACCTGTATTTATTTTTAATCAGCAGCAAAATTCTGCATAATACTAGCACATGGTCTTCAAACTTACTTAAACGTACAAGTTAATTGTGTTAGACCAAATAAACAAAAGAACTGTAAATAACTTCTTCAATGTTTAGCCCTTTATATGTGACAGTTGTACTGACAATAAGAAGTTTCTGCAAGGTAACTGTTGTGATGCTTACCTGGCTACATGATTAATTACAGGGGCAAAGTTTGTTGGTCCATAAAGCTGTACAGATTTTAGACTCCTGTAATATGCCTCCATTACACCATCAATTCCATGGCAGTATGGATTTTGAGGGTTTCCATTCTAATGAAAATAAAGAGATGAATAATCACTAAAAGTAATTATGAAGCAAAACCAATGTAGATTAGTGAACACTACCCAGTCTACATTTTTAAATGGCAAAGGCCTAAGCATTCTAGGCTCTATTCAGAGAGTTTGCTACAGATGCCCAATGTAAGTGCCATGGCTGGTTCTGAGCGTTAACTGCCTAGGGAAGGAGGTTCTAGCAGCCTCATGTTAGATGCGTCTGAATCACTGGAACTGGTTCCTAGACATAAATACCATCTTAGGTGGAATTACACAGTCTTTTTTAACATGCAACAATAACAGGCATTTCCCTGTGTGGATTTAAGGTATGAATTACAGGGCAGATGTAAAACTGGAATCTTGTTTAGGAACATAGTTCTGGCTCAAAGATTTCTTATTTTTAAAATGTTGAAAAAAGAAATGGTAGCTAGATCCTGATGTTCATACACTATGTGAGTGTGCAAACTATGAACTCTTCATTATTTTAGTACAATGTTTCTACATTGGAAAACTGATTTTGACCTGGTATAAACAGATGAAGAGAGGAACTTATTCTTTGGGAATCCACTGAAATGGCTGGGACTGTAAATTTTTGGGTAGACATTTTACTACCTATCTCCACAATGACTCTATAATGAGGATACCTATTTACAGATGACAATACAAACATAAAAACTAAATCCCAGATTAATGACCCATGTCAGATCAGACAAATGATCCATGTAAGGCTTCAGAACTTTCCAAATCGCCTTACTCTCCTTCATGGGCCAACACCTCATTGGCTTAATGTGCCAGTATCTCATTCTGAGGGAGAGTTTACCTCCCTGAGAATCTAGAAAATATCTGTAATTGCACCTGTTTTAAACTACTATCCATGTGGAAAACCTTTCCTTGAGATAACACATGTGGCATTGTTTTCTAGCACAGGCTGAAAGAAGAAATACACATCTACAATCACCAGTCTTCTGCAATGTTTTTGCTATCTAATTAAAACTCACCTAATATACCTACACTTGCTGTAACTCTGACAATTTTATCCTACTCGGAGAACAACAAAAAAACCTCAAAATAAGCTGTGGAGGAACAGGAATTAATAAGCTTAGGACGTGACTTTTGAGATATGCACTTCTGTCCATGAGAAGTATTTTTGGTGAACAAAAACATGTGCCTCTGTCCGTGAGAAGTAATTTTGGATGAACAAAACCAAGAAGATACAGAAGAAACAACGTGATAAGCAAGGTCTGGGAACCTGGCTTTAGCTAAGCAATAAGGGAGTTGTGAGCGAGAAGCATTAACCAACCACAGTAGAGGAAGGAGCGCATAGACAACAGTAGCCAATTAAGCTTTTCTTTACATCACGTGTTTAGCAGATAGCACTATATAAGCACAGCTGTAAAAGCAATAAAGGTCTCTGATTCATCCTCTGTCAGAGTCCGTGCTTCAATCCATCACAATAAGCAAGTAGATAAACATCCACACTGATCACAAGCATCAGTTATATCAACCTTTCTTGCAAATCCTGTTAAATTTTAGGTCTGATGGGCACATGGACCCATCTCTGATTTGTTCTTGTCACCTCAGCTTATAGCCCACTTATTTATCTCTGTCTCTAAACTAGCAGCCTGTAAAAGAGAGAGAGATCCCAGAAAATGAGAGAACAGTAACAATAATAATGAAAGATTATCACAGAATCATAGAATAGAATAACAGAATAAGTTGGGCTGGAAGGGACCTCCAAAGGCCATCTAGTCCACCCCCCACCATGAGAAGGGCCATCTGCAACTAGATCAGGTTGCCAAGAGCCACATTCAGCCTGGCCTTGAATGTTTCCAGGGATGGGGCTTCTACCACTTCTCTGGGCAACCTCTTCCAGTGCTTCACCAGCACCATTGTAAAGAATTTTTCCTTATGTCTAGTCTAAAGCTAACCTCTGTCAGTTTAAAACCATTCCCCCTGGTCCTGTCACTACAGGCCCTGCTAAAAAGTTCTTCGCTGTCTTTCTTACAGGCCCCATTCAGGTACTGCAAGGCC
>KL287713.1:0-17374 GCA_000699545.1 Podiceps cristatus | reverse complement strand
TTCATCAGTAAAAATGCATCCACATTTTGTCAGGGGAGAATTAGATATAGGAAATAACCCGTGGAAAGTTGCTTCTTTCTACAAGAAATGTCAACTTTTCCCCAACAGACTAAAAAACAGAACAATTTTTTTTTTTTTTTTTTTTTTTTTTTTAACTTAGCAAGCTATGTTATCATGGGAAAAAACAAACCCTCAAATCCAAGTGTCATCTTCTACTGGCTCTCCCCTCTTTTTTTCACTAGGGCAGCAATTTCTAGAGAACTTTTTGAATCTTTGGGAGCAAAGCCAGGAAGCATCCCCCATGCCCTGCAGACTGCTGGGCTTAAATTACTTAGTAGATTATCTCTTTATGATTAAGGGATTTTGGCTCATGTTCAGAGATGTTACAATCCTCCCCATGAGGGGTCCTGTTCACTCAGCTACATCAGCATTTTATGCAAGTGTAAATGCTTGGAGAACGGGGAAATAGCCACAAATTTGGGTTCGGTTCCTGTGGAAAGCTGCCAGGAGGTGCTGGGTTTGGGCATAGGTTGGGCACAAGACAGAAGAGAAGCAGGTATGGACTTGTTTTTTTGCCTCATGGATGTTTCAAATTATACGAAAACATAAAAAAACCTTCATGTCCAGAAGGTGTATAAGAAACAATGGATCTCAGCAAAGTCATAGAATATTTTGAGTTGGAAAAGATCCATAAGGATCATTGAGTCAAGTCCTCAGGGACCTTCAGGTAGAAACAAGGGAGGGCAAACGCATGTATCTGTACATCTGTTGCATCTTTTCCTAACCCAGCACCTGTTCTATATAAATGTTTTTCCTACAACTCTGGCTGCTCTAGAAGCATAGAATAAAGTACAATTTAATGAATTCATTCTAAATCAAAATCAAGTAACATGCTGTACCTACTCAGCTTATTGGGAGGGCTTTCAAAGTGTCCCTCCTGCCACCATCACACACACCCCCCCCCCCCAAAAAAAAAAAAAAAAAAAAAAAGCCTGGCAGAGACAGGGCACAGCTGCTTCCGTTGCTGCCCCTGTTATCCCTTCAGTCTTGCTTTTTGCATGGCACAGGGCATGTGGGCAGGAGGAAGAGGGGCCTTGTGTTCCAGAGCGCCCATCTTGCTGGCTGACACTCCTCCAGCTCTGATGGGCTGGGATTCATAGCACTGCCTCTCCTGATATCAAGGGCAGGAGATTTAGGCTGACTATCAGGAATGGATAAATATATGAAGATAAAATCTCCACAACCCACTGCTACGTGCAGGTCAGGGTATTGCTGAGATAACTACATTGCAAGAGTAAGTGCAGAGACAGGTTAAATGACCTTGGTTTGCCTTATCACGTGGCCAAATGAAGTTACTTGTGAAAGCCTCCACGTGGCCTTTTGCATTTGTAACCATTCTGCCTTTCCAGAGGGCAGATATGGCTCCTTTTAAGATTCAGACAGCATGCTGGTGAGCACTCTGAATGCGCGAGAACTTGCATTTCCAATGCAAAATGAAAATGCCTGAGTCACCATTTTATCAGGTGCTGAATAAGAACAAGTTTATTTTTTCATGTCTATAATTATACATTTGGAAGGGGCTGGAGCAGCTCTCAGAACAAGGAGGGAAGATGCTCAAGTGAGCTGTGCTGATGGAGAGGGCCCTTGGTTGGAGAGGGCAGGGGGAAGAGCAGCACTGGGGCCAGCAGAAACTGATGCTCCCTGGCAAAATATCATCTGCTTGTTTCTTTCCAAAGTTCTTCCTCACAGCACAATAAACATTTGTGCTTTGGGAAGGATCAGAAGGACTGGGCAGGAAGAAAACAAAGGCTGTGTTTGGCTTAGGGGACTTTTTGGCAATGGTACTAGGTTTCTATAATTAAATCAGTCCCAACCTAGACCAGGAATGGGCAAGGACAAACAAGAGCCAGCTTCCCCACTTAAAGTACATTAACATCCCAGCATTTCCTCACTAGCAGACAGGCCAGGATTGGCCTAGAAGCTGTTTCTTCTCAACAAGGAGAGAGCACAGAAGAAAAGAAGGAAATACACTGCTGGTGTCACTCTTGACATAAGGCTATATCTGGGTGTTTGCTTTTGGCAGTTCAGTGCCTGCCACATAGCATGCCCCCTCCATCAGGCAGCTGTCGATACTGGGAAAATTGAGTTTACTCTTAATGAAAAGACCTCAGCCAATAAGCAATCAGCGAGTGCGATCTCCATCCTGTGATTAATGGTCCAGGGGATGTTTGTCTTCTGCAGCACAGCCACGGCTCTCCCCGCTCTGTAACCATAGGTCCAAGACACATCCCAAAACAGGAAGGGTACCTCTTTAGCTTGGACTTAGTTGGCTCTCAGGGTGGAGAAAATTTGAGGAGCAATGAACACAATGCAAATGTCACCAGGAGAGGGGCAGTACCCCATCGCTTCAAACCCAGACAAGCGTGGGTAGCTGCTAACAGGGGCAATTCCACCCACTCCTCTCCCTGCCTTCTGCTACACCTTTCCTGCTGCTTCCCTCCGGACAGTGTCAGTGCTTTTGTGGCCATGTGATGACTCAGGTAACACTGATTTGATTGAGAATGAACCTTACCAAAAATTAAAAAAAAAAAAAAAAAAAAGACATTGGTTTCCTGCTCTGGCTTACCACCCAGCACTAGCATCAGCATAGGGAGGGAACAGAGTACGTGCCCACAGATGATGGGAGTGCAGGCTTGTCCCCCTCTCTTACATGGCAGTGAAGCCACTGAGGAACTGCAGCCTCCGTACCATGCTCCTGCAAGAACAACTGAGTCAGCTCAAAGAGTCAATGTGCCCTGCAAATCCTTTAATTCATCACGTATTTAAAACCCAACCAAACCATCCTACCTTGTCACCAATAAACGTCCCCTGCATGCACGGGTCTCCTCAGGAGGGAGTAAGAGACTTGACAGACAAGCGCCATAATCCTTTATGCATGCCTGGAAACTGCTTAAGTATTACTATGACCATTTGAAAATCTATAGAGACCTCAGTGGGATCTGACTCTCTAAATTGCAAGATCAACCACTTAGATGAAAGAACCTCTTTTACGTCGTGCCAAGTGGACTTCAGAAGGAAGCAGAAGAGAATAATCATCTTCAGCCTTTTAACAAACATCTGAAAGTGGAAAGGTAAGAAAGGAAAGGAGATCAATAAACATATTACCAAATCAAACTTCCATGGGTAATATTTAGACATCATAGAAGCTGGCACCTTAAGAAGATGAGAGGGAAAACGAGTCAGGAAAAGAGAGAAATCTCCAAAATCTGCTCTCAAATGGCCATTTCCAGTGGCAATCACGCTAATTGCACACACAAATTAGGCAAACAATCATGAATACATTTTTCAAAATCAAGCCCCATTTATGTTACTCTTGCAAGAGTTTCCAATCAACAGTTTTCAATTGCAAATACAGAACAGTTTAGTCATCAAAAAGCAAAAGGATGAAGAATATACTGAACATGAAAAGAAAACAATCTCTTCCCTGTCTTTCCCATGCTTCTGTAACCAATTCCTTCTGAACATTTAAAAGAATATATTCTATTGACACAAACCATAAAAAAACTTTGGTTTAATGAGATCCTCTTATCTTAAAAATACAGAGATAAAAATGTAAATGCACAATAGATTGTTTCAAGCAACTTTGAAGGGGCTATTATCGAAGTATAAACATGACTATCTACCATCTGACATACCGATTGCTACCGATATTCTATGGAAATTTAAATAATTGTTTCAAAGCATAATCTACCCTTTCATCATTAAAATCACTTACACGTTATAATTCACCTAGCCTGGGCAATGAAAATACAGTCTGCTTTCCTCCTCTGAATAGGCACAGTTTTAGCAAATCACTTAAGCACGGGCTTAAAATTAACTAGCTGATTGAGGTCACAGCCCACTTTGCCTATGCATTAGCATGCTGCTGCAGGTGATGCAGAGAGCCCCAAACAACAGAGAAAACCCCCTTTTCTCTGAAATCTACCTCCTGAGACATCTCCATTAACATTTAGTGTGCAGAAGCCGTAACTCCTAGCACTTTAAAATCAGTGCTGTTGCTGATTCAGTGTTAGAAACCTTCACTGTGCAAGGCTCTCTTTGGCGGGATGGAAGGACAGGGCATTCGTTATCCACCCGTCCATCACTGCGCTACCCCAGCTGCTGGCTGGCCACTTGCTAACCCTGCAGGCCTTGACTTACAGGTCACATTTAACCCTTAGAAAGCAACTGTCTTCATCTATTTCTCTTAACAGGCAGCCAACATATTCTCCTTGGCAAGCTGCACTCCCACTGAACCTTAAATACTTTTACGTTAGGAATTTATAATGCATGGGCTTTTAATGGGAGCTTACTGAATGTCTGGGAGTCTCAAATGCCTCTTAAAGCACAAATGAGGAATCTCAACTGTACTCTAAAACTGTCAAGCTGCATCTTCTGCTAAATCCGTAAAACCCTAACCCATTCCCCCAATTCCAGTGTCCAGACAGAGAAATATTAAACTACTTTGACATTTAGAGTTCTTCAGTGGTCCATACTGGTCCTGAGTTAGTTCCACAGCTACCTTGCAAAGACGGCAGTATTGTCTCCATTGTACAGTGGGGCAACAAGGCAGAAGGAGGTGTGGTGGCACCCAGGGTGAAGTTTTTGTGCAGACACCCACAGCCTAAATGTTAGGCTCAGCAACTCTCCCTGGCTTCCCCTACACTCAGTGGAGATCTTGCCAATACAGTCAATGGGGTTTAAGCTGCAGCTCATCTCACCATGCAGGAGATGCGTACTATAAAGGAGCTCAGTTGTACCACAGATACTCTGGTACCTCTCCTCTGGCTGCGGGGAAAGCCCAGGTCAGCTGCAGAGGTCTGCACAGGAGGGACAGCATCTTGTCCCTCGCCCCACCACTTCGCATCAGCGCTGAACCGTCTCCCCCGCTCCTGTGCTGGTCCATGGGCAGCTGACCGCCACTGCAGCTCATCAGGCAGAATGCAGTTAAAAGTATCCAAAGGATGAAATCGTGTCTCAAGGCGGTCCTCCACGCTTCGTCACACACATAGCTTTTGGCACAGCCGTCCTCATCTCCTGATGCGGCTAAACGGCTGACTGAGGCTGTGTCCACACACGGCTTGAGATACTGGTTTAATCACAGGCTTGTAGGGACTGACACATACAGAAACTCATTGTTCGGCCATAACAGCCTATTCACCAGCCTGCTCCCCTTTCTGCACCCCACAAGACAACTACCACCTCTCCAGCTGAACTGACCCCACCGTTTGTTCGCCCCTGTGGGTGGGAGGCAGGGTCCCTTCTAGTCCTTCTTAAATTAAAGCAAAGCAAGCAGATGCCATGCCTTGTTTTTCTTGGTGCTTGAGACAAAAGAAGGAATGAGAAGTGAGGTGCCTACCAGGAATGGCCCCAGATGGCCCCAGGAAATGAATGGAAGAGCTGCTTTTGTCAGCAGGCACTGCCAGGTGAGGATGGGGAGTTCCACTGCACATGGCTTGCCATGGAGGCCAGTCTGGCACAGGTCCTCCCACTCTTCAAGAAGGGATTTCTCATTCTGGAGAACACACTGAGCTTAGGCAATTACGGGGACATAGATTTATCTGATTTCTCATTCTGGAGAACACACTGAGCTTAGGCAATTACGGGGACTTAGATTTACCGAGGATTCAGTTCTTCTCCATGGCAAACTGGTTTGGGTGAGAGGTCTACGTGAGCTTTTTGATGGAAGTGTAATGCAGAGACGGGCTGTTTGACAGTGCAACCACTTTCCCCTTCAGCTCTAGTTCAGCCTCTTGGAGAGCTGGGCATGCAGCCGACAGCCACAGAGAGGGGAGAAGTCATAGGGAAAAACATGAACAACAAAACTGAGCCACAAGTAAACCCAGGAGTATTTTCCTTCCATGCACAAGAATTAGAAAATCATTTAAGGGAAAAAAAAAAAAATCAGATAGAAGCACAAGAGGTGGTTTCAATTCATTTTTCCCAATTACCCCTCCAATGTTCAAACTATAGTTTGTGTGTGCTGTTATGCTCCTTCCATTGCAACAAACACTACAAGTGGGAATGGTTTAGAGAAAGAAGACCGAAGGGTCTTCAGGCTGTAAGAGAGACAGGTTAGGAGGGGTATGCTTGAGGTCCACAAAATCAGAAGTGGCAGAAGAGGCAGGTAGGATCTGTTATTCACAAGCTCATTCAGCACTAGGTCTCAGGAAAGCATCAACCCAAGCTAGCAGGAACCAAGTACAAAACAAAGGGAAGGGGGGGCTTCTTCATGCAACAGGTACCAGATGTGGGGAAATCCTTTCCACAGGACACTGCGGTGCTAAAAATGTACATGAACTCAAGGGGAGTCTGGTCAAGTACACGGAAGAAAAATCCACTGAGAATTTCTAAGTACATTGAACCATGTCTGACTCAGAAAATTTCCTAAGCTGAAAATAGCTAGCAGCTGGGAGAGCATTTGGGGGACAGATATCGCTGTTTTCTTTTTTTTTTTTCTATCTGTTTAATGTGGATGGAGAAAGAATACTGGGCTAGATGGACGCTTTATTCTGGCCCAGTTTAATTGGGCCATATTTTTCTGTTAATTGATGCTGCCTCCATATGTCTTTTTTTTTTTTTTTTTGGGGGACTTTTTTCAGAGAGGCTTCTTTTTTGCCAAACAATGCTCTCCAGTCTATATTAAACCTGGTGAAGATCTGCCTCTATAACACAGGAGTGCCGTGGATAAATCGAGGCTGAGATAGGGAGTAAGACATGTTGCTGGCTCCTGGTCTCAAGGCTTAAAGAGAAATTATAAAAAAGCTGTAACAAAAGACTGTCCCTTGGCAGTTAGGGGGGCAACATGTGCTCACTCAGTAGCAAGCACATCTTTCCTCTCTAAGACTTAATCCCAGCAGTGTTTTACCAGACAAAAGAACATTCCCAAAAATAAGAGACACGATGCCTTTCTCTCCTCCCCAGCACTGTGCTGTCTTCCCTTTCCACAGCCTGGGAGCAAGAAAGCAGTGGGGAAAGGTTGATGGGGTTGAGACTTGCACTGAGTTTGGAGCTCGCCCGAGTGAGCAGGGGGACAGGAGAGAAACAGAAGTGATGCCTCGAGGCTGAGCAAGGGGGATGCACCCAGCCCTTCCTCCCTGCTCTGGGTGGGAGTCAGACCCACACCTGCCTTTCCAGCACTCTTTGGGGCTCAGCATTTCTCTCTGTGCCCTGCCAGGCCTGCTGTCTGATTCAGGCCTTGTCCAAGCAGGATTTTCTTAGTAAAACCCCTTCTCCTCAGTGAATATTAGGTAGTTGATGAGCTCTCCCCATGGTGCAGGGGCCACCTTGTGCCTGTACAGCCCTTAGCACAGTGCCCAAGAGGCACCCTTGCTCCTCCGCGAAGCAGCATGCCTCTCTGGATCTGTTTTTCATTTTTTTTTCAGTTTTTATTGTTGTTGGGGTTTTTTTGTTTGTTTGGCGGTGGGTTGGTTGGTTTTTTGTGGGGGTGGGGTTGGTTTGGTGTTTGCTTTTTTTGGCAGGGGGGTGTTTCTTTTTCTTTTTCCTTTTCTTTTTTCCCACTAGTAACAAAGAAAAGCCTCTTTTTTGATTGTTTATATATTTAGCAGACATCATATAGAAACTGTATTTCCTGACCTTCTCTGGGAGGCTGGAGGATCCCTCACTGAGGGGAGACCTCGTCTTGCCAGCCAGCACGCTAGACAGAAGTATCGACCCAAAGGGCATGGGCTGTGGATGGGCAGGAGGAAGCTCTCATGGGAGCTCTCTCGGCAAGACGCATCACTTGCCAGGAATGGCAAACAGGTGCAAAATTCATTTACTATAGTGTTTTCTCAGAAAAGGACATGCTCCCACTTAACTGTGCTTCTTATTCATGCTTGACATACCGTCTGAAGAAATTTGATTGTTCTAATTCACCTTTTCTAACCTCAACACCCCCTCCCCCCCAAACCAACGCTAAAAAACAAAGTCACATCACCTTCATGGCCAAGGTTCTGTGAATGAGCTGCAGGGCTGTAACAGATCTCCAGCAAGATGTTGTAAGATGCGTGTCAGCCACTTACCAGGCAAGGTGGAGGCAGGGAAGGCACATTTCACTTGCTGAGCAGCCTGCAAGCAGCTGAGAGACATGAATTTTACCTCCAGAACTGCCTCTTCGGGTTAAGGGTGAGAACAGTAAAGGATTCATCACAGAAACTCCAGCAAACACAGAAACAGAGGAAAAAGCAAACCAAGTTTCTTTGTCTTATCCATAAAAGTTAAATTCCAGTTATTAGAGAGAACACCTGAGCACAGCTGCAGGACGTTGAGCCACGCTTGAATATCTATATACATATTTGTCTGATCAACCAACCAAATATTTACAAAGATTATACCCCGCTTGCACAGAACATAAATACCCGGGGAAATCAGCCTTTCAAAAGCAACACTTCAGCGTCCCTCCAGCCTCACCAATACACCGCCTGGAATAAATACCCCTAGGCCGTTCCTAAACCCAAGAAGTAGGTAAGTAAAGGGCCTGGGCACACAGAGCTGGGAGCATCGTGCACCAGGACATAGGAAAGTGTCCCCAGACTGCCAGGATCTGCGCTTGAATTTCACTGCCGCGATTTCACGAAGGGTCAGACGCACTTAAACACGCTCTGACTGCTATTGGATTTTGTTTATAAAAGGCCATAGTCTGCACGCTCCTGCAAGAGACCAGAGCCCATTGTGTCAGGGCTATCCACACATAAATGAAAAGTTGCTGTCTCCACCAGCAAAAAGCAACCACAGAAGAGGATAAGCAATGGCAACAGTGAGTCACAGGAATTCAGAAAAACAGGGGTGACATGTTGGCTGCCTGATCACACCAGCAGTATAATCATTATTATTTGGTTTGGTTTTCATTTGACATTGTGACAAAAGAGGAAATCCAGAACTTGAGAAGTAATTTGCAGCAGGGAGGACTTGGCAATACCTTTCCAGCAGTCATTTGTAGACACACCAACATCATAGAGATGCTTGAGTATTGTCACTGTGGGACGCTTTAGATCCTTGTGCTTTTCCAGTTTGAATGCCCTGTTTAAGTATGTCCAGCTCCACCCCAAGCACTGTAAGGAAGACTGGCCTGTCCCTCCCTCCCAGCAGACTTCCCCATCCTGAAAAGTCACGAGACAAAAGTCACTGGAGCAGGGAGCACCGTGTTGGGTACTTTTATCCACAAAGAAAGCACAGCATGTCTAGCTACATTTTATAAGCCCACTTCATTAGAAGTCCTTCTTCTTCATCCCCTTCCTCAGTGCTCTCAGCTCCTTATTCCACCACTCCCATGCTGCCATAGCCCTCCCACATTGTCTGTGTCTTCTCCACTCACTGTGTGTCCAAGTTCTGCATTTAAAACACTTCTCCATGCTTCTTCATGCCTACACACACACATTCCTGCCCCTGGACCTTTCCCCCGAAGGACCCAGCACTTCCTCTGCGTCCTGCCCACATTCCCTGAAGGTACACTTGCACCCTCACTGGCACACCAAAGAAGTCTGAGAAGGCACCCTGGAAGAAGGGCTAAAAACTGGGACCAGATTGACTATATTTGTCATAATCCCAGCACAGGGCAGGGGACTTTCTTGTTTTTTCAATGCCTTGACCTATCTCCAGGAGGACCAGCAACCTCAGCAAGTGGGTAACAGGACCATGACCCTGGAGATAAGGCCAATGTGTTTCTCAGGTGAAAGATTCCTGACCTACAGCAAACATGATGCCCCGGCTGGTCCCATGCACAGCTGTGGCTTTGTAAAGAGACTTGCTGAGAGACTAGCGGGACACATAGAAGAACAGAGAGCAGAAACTCCCCATCTCAGCTCTGCCAGAGCCAAGCAATGACTTCAGTCAAGTCGCTTCATCTCACTGTACTTACTGCTGCCCACCCATCCCTCAGTGGCACAAAGCAAGCTGATTAGGACTGAGCAGCACGATTGCCGGGCTACGCACAAGTGAGTTTTCAAGTGAACAAATGGCGGTGAGTGCACATTAAAGCAGGAAGAGGACACTAATAAGGAAACAAATAATTATTTCATGGTTTTTAGAACAGATTTTTTTCCTATTCTTCCCTCTTATCTGAAGCAAACAAAGCTATGAGGGAATAAATGCAATTCCAGAGATAATCCACACTTTGGATCCTGGAAGCATTCGGTGCTGAATTCTGGAAAACAAAACAATGATAATGACTCATGCTGGGCCTGTGGGTGGCTCATCACAAAATTAGCAGCAGCTTCCATGCTCCCAGCTGAGATTGGCTTTGCTGGGTTGTTTTCACAGATCTCCAGGACTGCAATTTAGCACATGCAAATAGGCCCAGCAGCCAATCGCAGCCACAATAACAGAAAAGCATAAACATGCCATTTAGAAAAATGCTTTGCCGTACAAAACATGATTACCTCCTTCCATGCCGTTTCAGGCTATGGTAAGAAACACTATTTTTATTATTAAACGTTACACATCTCTTTTCCTCCAAGGGGAAGAATCTATTTAAAGGCCTTTTAAGCAAACATCTATTCATACAATTGAAAGCTTTGTGTACTACCATCGCATAAGCAATCTCATCTAGCTTTCATGAACTTTTGATGATATCTGTACCACCTGGCTTAAAATGTTTACAGCTAGCACCAGTTTGGTAAAAAACAAAAAAGTTACTTTTGGAAAGTGGCAGAAAGGGATGTGGGAAGACAAATGGACTAGTTTGGAGACAAAGTTCAGTAAGCTAGAAGCAGATCATTCTCACAAACAAAGCAGTAGGATTTGAGTTTCTTTAATGAACAGGGCTTTTCAACTGGGAACTGACGGCTACGAATACCTCCAGAGGCATCTGCTGAAAACAGAAAACAAGCCTGCCATCAATGACCTTTTGGACAAGGAACACAGGAAGAATTTTAGGGATGATACATGTTACAAAAGATTGAAAGCCACTCATCTAAAACAATGATTCTGGTAAGTATTCAAGCACATGATCACCTTAAAATGGGTTGAGGTGCATGCGTAGAGTTGAATGTGCACTTAGACGGTTCGCTGAACTGAGACCTACCTCCGGAAATACTCCTCGGTCTTTGAGTGGACGTGACCGAACAATCTTCACACAGCTCTCAAGCTGAAAGCGTTTGCTCTGAAAGTCATCAGCTTTAAATATCTGCTTATGAACCTGGATTATTTTGATCCTATTCAATTAGAAAAACACTAACACTGAAGATAGTATTATATGTATACAGTTACTCAGGAAAACTGATGCAAAAGCTGGAAAAGTCTTTCATTAAATTCTTGGTTAACACTTCCCACTCAGACTTACAGCTTATAATGTGTCACAATTACACACAGTGTTTAAACTGAGAGAAACTTTTCTTGTTTTCTTGGTTTAGTTTGGGAGGTGGAGGAAGTTGAACTTTATTCCTTTGCAAACCCCTATAAACCTCCAGGTGAGAAGTGCCGTAAACCAGTCAACCTCTGCTTCAGAGAACTGTTTATCACCCTAATTATCGCTACTTAAGAAAATTCAGAAGCAGCTTATTTTACCTGTATTTGCTCACCCACTGAAAGTAAAGCATTTCACAAATATGATTTGGTATCAGTGACACTCTGGTAGGACCCAGACAAGTTTTGAGACTCAGAAGATTGTGTGAAGATCTCACAGTTCCAGACTCCTGGCTCTGTAAGCCCAGACATCTGACAAGTATGCATTGCCAAAGCACCTTACACCCAGGGAGTTCCCTGGACCTGCATTTGCTTTTGAAGATTTATGAGATATTTTATTGCAAACTGAACAACAAAAGATTGCATAATATCAAAGACTACTACACTACTGGCTGTGAGCACTTAAAGTTATATGCATATAATTTAAATTCGTTACAATCTGTATCTCTGAACTTCTGTATGATAGAAACTAAGCAATTTCACCAAATAAAAACTCTTATCAAATCCATCATTTCTAACTCAGGCAGAATAAAATTTTTTACTAAGATGCACAAGCAGTATGGGCGTCCAGGAGAGATGTTTAGCATATGTCTACATGAGAGGGTTACTTCAGAATAAAGGAAAGTGTGGATTTAAAATGCTATAGCTATTCTTGAATAATACCCTAGAGGAGTGCTCCTATTACAAAATAAAAAAGATTTTTCGAGTTTTGCTTAATTCATTTCCCAGGTGAATTAAACTAAATCAGACAAAGGCATTCTTTCCACTAGCATATGAGCATCAACAATAGGAATTATGCCGGAACAGCACAGCTACATCATTTCCACTGGTCATCAAACATTCCTTTTCCGAAGACACACAACAGGGAGAGGGAGCCTGAGCAACGTGTACGCAGGCACACTGACACACTCTGAACAGTGGCAGAGAATGGCCAGCAAGGGACCTGGAGCAGGAAGGCGAAAGTGCTGATGACCCCCAGTACAACACCACTGCCGCTCAGCCTCGCGACCAGCTCCCCTCTCCAGTTCAGTAGCACTAAGCACCTCTCCCATCTCCCACCGGCAATGCACGTACCACACTCTGAACGGCCACAGACCAGACCAGGACTCTCAGCGCTCCCTAAACTCAGCAAGGAACTGCAAGTTTTACCATCCGCCACTTAGGAACACTCCATTAATTTGAAGATGACTGTACAGTACATGCTATGCACTATAACCTGCAGTCTATTTGAATAAATAGCAGTGGGAAAGTTTTCTAGAACTAGTATATGTAAGCGTACGTAAGGTAAAGCATACATGAATACATGCATATCTGCACTAGCAAAACAAGGAACGCCTGCTCCGCTCATAAGCCAAATGCTAATCTTGAATATGCAATTGTACCTATTCTGTGTGTGATTCCATTTGCATCTGCAGATGAGATGTCTTGCATGTGCAGACACTGCAGACACATTATGATAGTACCCCAAATAGTCTCAGGACAAATGCAAAGATGTATATTGGCAGTAACAGACAGGCTAATAGCACAGCCCCAATCTGACCCTGCCTACCTATGCAGAATGCTTGTTCCTATTGCCCCAAATATCAAACTTAGTGCTGTGATGCCTAGAGAAATATGAAGACATACTGTGCCAGACATCACTTTAGTTTTCCATAAAGCCAGTATCAATCAGCACATTTCCAGGAGCATCTCCAAATTTTACCATTGTGAGAGTCACAGTGAAGCCAAGCTTAGGGTTTACTTTCAATTTGAGCTTAATTTCTACTGAAGGTATCGATTTGCAGAATGGATATTTATACTGAAATGTACTCTTATCTGAATGTTTGGGAATAAATCAGTCTCTGGATACAACCAGGCCTCTTCTACTGAAAACAAAGCTGAAAACATGTTGCTGCTGAATGTTGTTGCCAGTTAATACGATAATGTGAGAAATATCTGTGGTTTCGTCCCACAGGAGAGTCTCTACAGGAGCCAAGGGCAGGACAGGCATGAGACAGAACCACTCATACAGCCAAATAAGTAGTCATGGAGGAGGACTGAAACACTCACTAGCAGAAATCTCCATGCTGCTATTAATATAGTCTACGTCCTTTTGCATTAAAGTGGCTGCAAACCAGGTACAGGCCACTTGAAATGTTTCATTACAACTCCATTCACAGTTACATCAATACGATCATCATCTGATGCTTACCTTGAACTTAACAGTATAGTAGTTATTTCATAATGTTGACTAGGAAGCCAAAAGAAAAAAAAAAATCTGGACTGGTAAACCACACCTCCCAAGCAAAGAGGAAAAATGTGTTAGTGGAGAAAATAAATTCACTAAAAAATACTTAACAAAATTAATCATGATTGCACCATCCGGAAGGGAAATATCTCTGCACATGCAATACCATCAGTCAGTTTACAAATTCTGAAACTAAGACAACAAGTGAAGTACCTGTAAAATTATGCAGGAGGACATTGCTGCGCTAAAATACTTTCAAAGAAACACACAAAGGAGTAGGAATAAATCTCTTGCTCTGTATTGCTGTGAATTGCTTGCATTTTTGTGGTGCCTTGGAGATCCATTAAACTCCATTTTGCAAGGTGCTGCTCAAACAACCAAAGCAGCCTGCCCCTGCACAGACTAAGACAATCATAAAAAACCAACAGGCTAGATAGACTTAGCTAAGAGTAAAAAAGTAGGAGGTCTTAGCATAGCAACAACAAAAGTCTCGGTGATGGTTTTGCTAGCATCACCACAGAGCTGCACAGTACACTACAACTGTCTTCAATATTTCCCTGTTTTCCTTTCAAGTATCATGTAATCATTACTTTCTGTCAGAATCAGGAGTGGCCTCAGGCTCTGAGTCAGCACAACACAGGAGTATGAATCTGACTTTGAACACGTGCTTACATCCTTGTGACTTGTTTGCATTAAAGAAAACAGGTAGGAGGGCAAAGGGCTTGGTCAATCTGTCATTCAACTTACGTGCACAAAGCGCCAAGCAGTTTGGCATAAACCACCTACTACCAGGATAACTCTTCAGACTAGAGGATCAAGGGCATGTAAGTAGCTCACAGCAGTCCATGCCACCGCTGTTGCAGCCCATGTTTCCATGATCCTTCCTCTCCTGTAATTTATAATCCCTTTGTTGGTTTATATTTCTGACTGGCATAGCCCCCACAGTGTCAAGCTGAGCACAGCACTATACCTTTATGGCTGACGCAGGAGTATACACCTATCTCCGGAGGCATGCTTACCTTTCAAAGAAGTAGCAAAGACATCTCTCCCCCTGCAGGCCTGGCCAACAGTGACCCCTTTACAGGTAGAAGCTTTCACTTCTATTGCACGTTTTTCAAGAACATAAAGCACAACCTTAATGGAAAAGGAACAAACGCAGCCAGGAAGAAGGAACATATTTTAGCAGCCTGACTCAAAGCAACAGACCACATCTAGAGTGCTCAGGCTCATGGTGGCATGGGCTAGTACCTGGAGAACAAGGTCAGTTAAAGATAACAATAAGAGATCATCCCCATGCACTGCTTTCTTACAGCACATTATGAAACACCCCAGGGGTCCATATTGGGATAAGTAGTCTTTAACACCTATATCAATGACATAGATGGTGGGATTGAGAGCACCCTCAGCAAGTTTGCGGATGACACCAAACTGAGTGGTGTGGTGGACACACCAGAAGGACGGGATGCCATCCAAAGGCACGTGGACAGGCTGGAGAGGTGGGCCTGTGTGAACCACATGAGGTTCAACAAGGACAAACACAAGGTCCTGCACCTGGGTCAGAACAACCCCCAGTATCAGTACAGGCTGGGGGGCAAAGGGATCAAGAGCAGCCCTGCAGAGAAGGACTTAGGGTACTTGGGGGACGAAAAGCTGGACATGAGCCGGCAATGTGCGCTGGCAGCCCAGAAGGCCAACTGTATCTTGGGCTGCATCAAGAGCAGCGTGGGCAGCAGGTCGAGGGAGGGGATTCTGCCCCTCTGCTCCGCTCTGGTGAGACCCCACCTGCAGTGCTGCCTCCTGCTCTGGAGCCTCAGCACAGGAAGGACATGGACCTGTTGGAGCAGGTCCAGAGGAGGCTACAAGAATGATCTGAGGGCTGGAGCAGCTCTGCTGTGAGGACAGGCTGAGAGAGTTGGGCTTGTTCAGCCTGGAGAAGAGAAAGCTCCAGGGAGATCTTATTGCAGCCTTTCAATACTTAAAGAGAGCCCATAAGAAAGAAGGAGAAAAACTTTTTTAGCAGGGCTTGTTGCGATAGGACAAGGGATAATGATTTTAAACTGAAAGAGGGCAGATTCAGACTAGACATAAGGAAGAAATTTTTTACAATGAGGGTGGTGAAGCACTGGCACAGGTTTCTCAGAGGGGTTGCAGAAGCCCTATCCCTGGAAACATTCAAGGTCAGGCTGGACGGGGCTCTGAGCAACCTGATCTGGTTGAAGATGTCCCTTTCAACCTAAACTATTCTATGATTCTATGAAATACAAAGACTATGCAATGTTCAGTATCGCTCTGTGAGAGCAGGAGAGAGAAGGAAAGATTCAGTCACCACATAGACATCAAGCATGATCCAACACAGAATCCACCACTAAAGCCAAACCAGCTCAGCAGAGCAACTATTAGGACACTACCACCAGCTTCTGGTTCATTGAAGTTACAGGCTAGCATGCCCTACGGCCTAGGCACCACACCATTTCTACCAGCAGGTTATTGTACCCTTTACTGCCCCAGGTTTCCAAACAATATAAAACAAACATATCACTAAGAAAAAAATCCAGTATAGTTTTTCACTGAAAAGACGACTGTATGTATGAAAAGATGACTTCCAAGTACAGCCACAACTTGTTCTATTTAGTGTGATCATATCTTTCCTCAAAGCAAAGTAGGAAATACTTTGAAGGGAGCCCAGCCTACTCTCTCAAAGATTTCCAGCATTTCCCTATTGCCATAAGCCTGTCACAGACAGCAACTTGCACACACGAGTCTCCTGGGAGGGAAAGGAATATCGAGGCATAAACAAGTGGCTATCACCATTAACAAATCCTCCTTAGCAGGGCCAAAAGGGAATTCAGGCTACCTCAGCAACAGTGTTCCTCTAAGCACAGCCTTTTTCTTCAATGGACAATACCAGGAGGCATGGAAACTTTTCTCCTCTAGGACCAAGGTCTGACATAAGGAAACAACACAAGTGTCAGAAAACAAAAGACATCGTCATAAACAGCCGGTACCCAAAGATTACAATGGTCAGTGTTCAATAAGCAAATCTAGTCAAAAGCCAAATAGGAACTGAAACTCAGTCAAGCTCAAAACAGTAGGGTCAGCGCTATAACTTCTGCAAATCTTAATAATAACCCAGAGTTTCTTTCTACTCAGTGTTGTAGAAAGGGAAAGTCAGACTCATGAAACAGGTGTAACACAAAAGAAGCTGCAGAGACACCACTTAAAAAGCTTCAATAAGATCACCCTAAAACTCAAGGGCAGCGCCATGCCAAGGCACTCAAGCACTTATTCCTCTCTTCAAAAAGTGGTCAGCTACAGCTCAAGATCAAGCACATCCTTCAGCCCTTCACCCCATTGTTCTCCCTCCCAGCTCAGCCTCCAGCAATGCTCCCAACAGGCTGGGAACTGAGAGAGGTGCTGGGAGTCTCCTGGCCCCCCATCAGGATCAGCCAGGGATTTCCCTTGACTTCTAGGGGCATCCCCACTCAAAAATGCATTTAACACCCTCCATCAGAAAAAAAGTTGTGACATTGCTACTACAGAAATAGGGTATAGGGAGCTCTTAAAGTGGGCCCAACCCTAGAGTCATGTAGAGCCACAGGCACTCTAAGGAAGGTCAACCTTATCCTGATCAGGTGGTAATGAAGGCCATGGTTGGGGGTCTCAGGTGGATGGGTGATATAGGGGTCCTGTGTGGAGAAGGGGGAC
>KL287711.1:8006-26342 GCA_000699545.1 Podiceps cristatus | reverse complement strand
CAAGCCTGTAGCGTTGCATGGGGTGGTTGTGACCCAAGTGCAGGACCCAAAGTTACCTTCCTGTAGCAAACATGGGAAAAAGTAACGGAGCCTTGGCTGATAGGGTATTGCACACAGCCTGTGCTACACGAAGCGCATGAGGTGACTCTGCAGCCTCTTGAGGAGCGTCTTGCTCTGGGAACACAGAGGAGGGACAGGGAACAGCTTTCTGCCGGCTTTGTGCTGTAGAGCTAGGCTGGTGTGTCCTGCTCTGCTTGGACTAGGTGGGCACCCGTGCTGTCCTCAGGGAAGTTCACCGGTTCCCTAGCAGCAGGTTTGCCCAATTGCTCTTGAGCACGCAGGTTGTCATTTGACAACACACATTAAAACATCAATCTGGTTTTGAAGGGGTTTTAAACCCAACAGTCCTTACAGCAAAATGTGACCAAAACTCCCGTACTGTGAAATCATTGGCTGTAGTGTCTCTGTCCGACTACCTGTGGTACGGGCTGCCTAGTTCTGGGGCATAGCGTGCAGCAAATCAGTAAATTAGCTCAGCATGACTCCAGTGCAACACAAGCAAATAAATCAAGTAACGGGTAGCAGCACTGGCAAGCTCATTGCAGAGACATCTAAACGATTCCTTATGCAGCCAGCACAGGTCTGGCAGACCCAGTGCTGAGCTAGAGCTAATAGAACCTGGTGAACCCAAGCTGTGCCTGCATCTGTGGTGCAATTAATCTGTGACACGAACAATCTGCCTGCAGATAACTGTAAGCTGACTATACGTATAAATTTAACAACTCACATTAATTAATACTTACAGCTAGACTGAAAAAAATATCACTAATATTTGGCAACAAAGAGCAAATATCATTACGACTCACAAGCATGAAGTTCATGCATCAATAATTATGAGACAGATAGCAAAGTCATGGTACCGTACATGTGCATTTTGATTTTGTAATTTAATTTTGATCTCCCTATTATTGTCATCTCTTATGATAGACAATTACCATAAATTATGTTACCATAGCACACAGAAGTCCCACTCACAGGCGCTATTGCCTTGAGTGATGCACAAATAGAGAACAAAAGGTAACACTGCCAAGTGTTAACGCAGACCTATGAGACAAAAGATGATAGAGTATGAAGAGATTATGAGAATGGTCAAAATGCCAAGAAGAGATCTTTACATACTTGGAGCTTAGCTACTGTCGATTTTTATAGACATTACAGTAAAACAGCCCATTAGGGAAGGTATTTAGAAATTAATTGTAGTTTCTATACCGTATTACTAGTGTTCCTCTGACCCATGTCAGTTCAAACCAAGAACAATTGTGTCAGGACAACAATTTCTGCTTCTCCTGTTGCTCTGAATTCTGCAATCCACATGGTGTAGCCTCAGCCGTCTTTCATCCTAAATCCTAATGTTAGTGACCTAAGAGGCAAACACACTTGCTACCAATGGCAAAAGACAAAGCATTACAGGCCACAGCATCTAGGCAATTTCTAGTTTCCCCTCTTCTAAGAAAAGTGTCATTTTCTGGACAAAAAAAAAGGCAGAAAGTTCAGACAATCTCCTATAATCATCCTAAGCAGCTGCTCAGCCCCGGGCAAGTGTAAAAAGTCACGAACCCTGGCAGTTTCAGGTACGGTAGCTATCGACGCCCAAAGCGCAGCCCCCCTCCTAGGACCGCTGTTGCCTATGGGTCAAGGGATGAGTGGAGAGTGAGTGATGTGATTGATGCACTTCAGTGGACACAGAGACCCTCCTGTTGAGTCATGAGGTTCAGAAAGGATTCCTTTGCTTTCTTAACTCCTTCTCAGAGAGGAGTCCAGGTGCTGCTAGATCCAATCCTAGTCTCAGACTTGGTCAACAGTTTATGTCTAAAGGATTATGTCCGAGAGGGCCGTCATGGACGACTCACTCTGAAATAAGCAATGTTCAAGATACCCTTGGGCTAAATTAAGGTGAGCTAACACCAAACAATCAATAGAAAAGTTTTATTTATGGCAGAAGCTGTTTAAGCTTTAAGTCATATAAAGGGATAAGCTTATTTAAATCTTGAATCATATAAACGTCTGAATGGCCCATAACAAATGAGAGAGAGAGAAGGAGAGGAGCAAGGTAAAGGAAAGATAGAGGTAAAGAAAAAGATCCAGATCACCGCCCTGGATTCCAGTGATATCTCTGGTCCGGTTCCGTTGAGTTGTGTGTGCACACCCGTCTCCTCTGGGTTGTACTATTTATATACTAGTCCTTGTCTCCAGTCCCATTGCATATGCTAATTACTTCACACATGTAGTCGGTTGTTCTTGAACCTTCTCGAAAGCAGCTGGGGTGTTTGGGGGGTGGGGAGGGGGTGTTCAGTGCCTCTCCCTGCCTCCTGTCAGAGATGCAGTGGTGATACTGTCTTAGCCTTGGTTTTTGAAACGGTTACCAAGATAAGGCCCAGAAAAGTGCTATCCTGCCTCTGCAAGATCCTTCTTTCCAGCTGCACCTTATCTCATTAGTGGAATAACACTCCTTCTCACAAGGCCTTCCTTTGCCGAGTGCTTGAGACAGTAACTCTTTCATCTTGACAATAACTCTTTCAGTCTCTTACACTATGTTAGAGTTTAGCTGGCTGAGTCCAAGATAGTTGCTCTGCTGATAAGACCTGTTGTGAAGAAAGCTAGAAGCAAGGGCCACCCTCTCCTTTCCCTTGGTAACTGCTTTTAAGCTGAGGCTGTACTGCTGGCCCTCGCCTCTGCTACACCACAGCTGGGCAGCAGCTACATCTACATCTGGTCTCCTACCTCCTGATCTTGACTCTGATCCTGACTTGGACCTGCTGGCTGGGATTCCTGGCTTGGTCTCAGACCTGCCTCATCACTACGGACTTGCTGTGTGATCACCAGCCTACGTCTGACCCTGATCACAGTCTCTGGCCCTGATCATGAGCCAAATGGGCCACTCCGCATCCTGCCGCTTCTTGGTGAGGTCTCTGCTCCCACCTGCCTTGGAATCACGCTCCACCCGTGGCTCACCTTCCCTTGCGGAGCAGCCAGCCCTCACTGCCCCCTGAATGGCCACACTAAATCCATTACCATGCTGCCACACTTAAAGATTTAATTGCACGGGACTGTTGACGTGCAGAACAACTGTGCTGACTGTCCACGGAAAAAGCAGCATACACCATGTGAGGCAGCAGAGATGCACAGGTTCATCTTTCACAGCTCGGCTACCCATCACAGCCACGCAACTGCTCTGCACACCCTTGTTTCACATTAAATTAATTCCTACACTTCAAGGCTGTGTAAAGATTTGTAAAACCAGCGTGCCCAGCCATCAGGACAGCTCTGACTTGGGGGAGGTCTTTGCAGAATGCAGAAACCAGGATGAAATGTCTTTCCTTGCATGGGGCTCATTAGGACTGCTGTGGTGTTTTAGCTGTTCTTGGCTGCTAGACTGGCTCTGGAGGCTGGGGAGAGCCAAGCGTACAGATGGTCAATATGCATTTATTATGATTATTACTAGGCTGCAAGGCCTATACATGAACTAGAATCCTGTTGAGTTAGGTCCAATATATATTGTGTATAAACAGAATGCAGATGCACAAGCATATAAATATACAACAGGAGATGACAGACACACACAGATGGAAGAGAAACGTTTTGTGTAATACCATAGGCAGTGGTCTCAGTACACCAGGAAACTTACTATTATCAAATTTCATCACAACAAGAGATAATTGCTACGGAGGGTTTGAAGAAGAAAGATGATGCACTTCTGTGGGTATTTAGGAGACCTGAGACAAAAATAAAGGAAACAATGAAAGCAAGTAAAATGACAGTTAAAGAAAATAAGATGCTTTTCCGAAAACTCAACAAGTAGCTATAACATATTGATGTATTCGGCTGAAAGGAGACAGGACCCAGTTACTTGGTATGAAAGATGAATGATGACATGTGGGAAAGGAATAGGCTGTGAAAGTTTGCAGTTAATAAAAGACACTTGCCAAGACCAAAGACAATAATGTTCTGAGAGGATGAAAGCTGAAAACGCAGAGAAGCGGTGTGGTTGGATAGGGAGGACCACATAATAGAGATCTGATGCAGAGAGAATCCTAAACTCTTAGAGGTGGGCTTTAATAGGTGATTTATGTGGTAATTTTAGCTGAGCCTGTGCCTAATTAGAAAAAAAAAAAAAAAAAAAAAAAGGATTGTCTTACCAGTTTTATGCTGGCTAGATGCCCAGTAAACAAACTGTTAATAATTTGTCTTTAGCTTCTGACTTACAAATCAAACTACTATTTGACTATTCCAAAATTGCAAAGTCTAGCAAGATTAAGCATCAAACAAGTGATTAGCATCATCTGATGTGATGGAATGACTCAAAAAAACAGCAGATACCTGTGAAAGAAGCAAATTGCTTAACTCAGGCAGGCATTCACTGGGAAAAGGAGACCGCAGTGACGTCTTCTTGTACATCAGAGGATATACATCAGAGGCATGCATTGACAGAGTGACAGTGGTGCCATTTCCTCCTTTTGCTGCTTGTGCAAGTATTACATTGGTTTTGTTTCATTGTTTGTCTCTGTGGTCATCCCTTTCTCCTTGCTGTCCACAACCCTACCAGTCACTCACCCAGACTACCCAAATTGCACTTCCACGCCTCACCCAATCAGTCTCCTCTATCTCAAGATCTCCCAATAGAGAAAAGTCTTTCCTGCCTAACTTTTTTTTCCAAAAACATCTTCTTGGCCTTGCCTGCTTCCTTAACTCCCAAGATTTTCCCTCAGTTGCCCCAAGCAATTCTAACGCCTAATTGTTTCCCGCCCCCACCATGCACTCTCAGTTTTCTCTTACTCTCTTTCTGTTGTTGGTGACTTCTCTAAATTTTCCAAAGGTAATTTCTGAAATCTTGATGTCTTCTACATAGTAATGTAGAAAACAACACAGTGACTTACTGTCTTATTGCACTGCAAAACTTTAAATGTCTGTCTATAAGAATATGCAGAGTGTCTCCTAAGGTATTCAAAATACAAGAGCTGATGTGATTGAATGTCTTAAGAAACAGTAGTTGTTTTGATTGCATTTAGAAATGTCATAAGATACCAGAGTACATTGTCCTAGAATGCACATTTCTGTGTTTTAGTTATGTTCACAATGGTAGAAACGATAATCAAAATGCAAAAAAGAGAGCACAAATAATGTGATAGATTGTTTTACAAGTGTTTTATGGTCACTCTAAATGAAGCTTGTGCTATTTAATGAGCTGCTTTCTTTTTCTGTGTTTTTTCCTTTGATCTTTACAGCTGTCTCTGAAAGAATATTTTTGTGTGCAAAAAGCAATATGCAAAAGTGCTAAGATCCTGATGACAATACACCAAGACCAAGAATGGAAGTAAATTTATTCAGCAATTCTACTGTTGTAAACAGTTCATCCATCAACCATAAGCAGTTAGAAGGGCATAGCCTCTGGGAAGTCATTACTATTGCCACTGTAACGGCAATTGTAAGCTTAATAACCATAGTGGGAAATATTCTTGTAATGATATCCTTCAAGGTTAACAGTCAGCTCAAAACTGTCAACAATTATTACTTGCTCAGCCTTGCCTGTGCAGATCTCATCATTGGAATATTTTCTATGAACCTTTATACATCTTATATACTCATAGGCCATTGGTCCCTCGGAAGCCTTGCCTGCGACCTGTGGCTAGCACTGGACTATGTAGCTAGCAACGCCTCAGTAATGAACCTCCTAGTCATCAGTTTTGACAGATATTTTTCCATCACAAGGCCTTTAACTTACAGGGCCAAGCGCACGCCCAAAAGAGCTGGCATCATGATTGGTCTGGCTTGGCTCATTTCCTTCGTGTTGTGGGCACCCGTGATCTTGTGCTGGCAGTATTTTGTGGGTGAACGAACAGTACCACCTGAAGAGTGCCAGATACAGTTTTTATATGAGCCCATTATCACCTTTGGTACTGCAATTGCTGCTTTTTACATTCCAGTGTCTGTGATGACCATTCTGTATTGCCGCATCTATAAAGAGACGGAGAAACGTACCAAGGACCTGGCTGAACTGCAGGGTTCGGAGTCTGTGGCAGAGTTTGAGATGATAAAGCCTCAGAAAGCTCTCCTGAAGTCTTGCTTCAGTTGCAAGCAACAAAACATAGTCAAAAGAGAAAGGTGTCAGGCTTCCTGGTCTTCATCTAGTCGAAGTACGTCAGCAACAGTGAAAGCCTCTCAGGCAGCGAGTACTTGTAACGACTGGGCTAAGGCTGACCAGTTAACCACCTGCAGCAGCTATGCATCTTCAGAAGAGGAGGATAAACTTGCCGCTGATTCTGTTTTCCAAGTAACTTACAAAAGTCCATCTAAAGGTAAGGCAGAAGAGTTTAATGAGAGTACGGATGTTGTTGTCAAAGACCGACCTGAAGAAAATGATTTTGAGAACCAGAAATACTTTTTGTCACCTGCCAAAGGCCACATGCAAAAAAGTAAAAAATGTGTGGCCTATAAATTCCGGTTGGTGGTTAAGGGTGATGGTAGCCAGGAAGCCAACAATGGTTGCCGTAAAGTAAAAATAACTCCTTGTTCTGCTGCTCTGTCAAAGGATCCTTCCATCAAAAGCATGGATCCAAATATAAATAGCCAAATCACCAAAAGGAAACGGATGGTTCTTATAAAGGAACGCAAAGCAGCACAGACTTTAAGTGCCATTCTTTTGGCTTTTATCATCACATGGACTCCCTACAATATCATGGTTTTGATCTCCACATTCTGCTCTGACTGCATTCCCCTGACACTGTGGCACCTCGGATATTGGCTATGCTATGTGAACAGCACTGTTAACCCCATTTGTTATGCCCTCTGTAACAAAACTTTCAGGAAAACTTTTAAGATGCTGCTTTTCTGCCAGTGGAAAAAGAAAAAAGTGGAAGAAAAACTATACTGGCAGGGCAATACCAGACTGCCATAGTTGCTCTTACATAAGGGATAAGGGGGAAAATAGATATTGACATAACCTAGTAAATTGACTGTAATTCTGCCTTTCAAAGCTGTTGCTTTATATGTCTAGGGGTTAAAAAAAATCCGCAGAAAAGCAAAATTTTGCATGAAAGTAGTGTGCTTGGGATAAAGAAGCCAGTGGCTGCTGCGAGCAGCACAGGGTGTTTGTGATTATTCAGTAGATCTATGTTAAAGTTATGTTTGGGGTCTTCTGTCCTTTCTTTCAGCCTGAGAAAGTGTAGAGAAAATTATGAACTACTAGAAATTAGAGTGGGATGGTCATCCAGTCATCAGGTCAAGTCATCCAGTCTATCTCCCTGTAGTGCAGAACTGTTTCTTCCTACGGTTCCTTTCTAGTGTATTGTTTATTTAGTTTTCAATGTACCAAGCAATGGAGCTTGTACTACTTCTGTTTTGAGACTTTTCCACCTGCTGTTGGAATGAAACAAGGACTATTTAAAGGGGGAGATGCTGTCACACTAAATACTAAATGTTTAGGGAGATTCATAATACTCCAAATGAACACACATATTATAGGAGAAAGTAATAGTGAGAAAATTCCCACTCTAAGGATTAACTTTTGTGGAGACATAGGAAAGGCTCATAGAAGAGGAAATAGATCATATATTTTGTATATGAAGAAGCCAGTCCCAATCTTAGTTCCGTCATGCAAGTCACTGTCATCTGTAAAAAATGGTGAAAGTTAGCAGATATCTCTGAATTTCTCCATTTCCCAATGCATCTGAAGCAAATTTTAAAATTTTATGTGCCGGTGACAATGGCACAAATCAGCACTGACTATAAAGCATAATGGACATAGTCTATCTACTTCACAACATAAGAGAAGTCTTTTTTGCAATCATCTCCTCTGTTGTGCTTCCCCTTGCCCCAGAAGTTACCATTAATGATGGAATGATTCAGAACAAGAGAGAAATATGGATTGATGACCTGTGCATTTAACTATATGTTACTAAATTATTAAAAACAGTGACAGAATTGGCGTCTCTGAAAGAAGATTTTTAAAGTAATTTTTAATTATTTCTATAAAACTATTAAAAAAACTTCTCACTTTTATAGCAGTTTTTATCTTTAAATAACTTTACAAAAGCTAATCAACATTGGGTGTTTGGAAACATAGTTTACCTCCAGTCACTATCTTCTGGCGGTGGGGTGGACTGAATGTGCTTGCCTGATGTATTAGATTGGCAGGAGTCCTGCGGCATTGACTGAGTGCATAAGCCAGGAGCCACCTTCAGTGGAAGGCCACTGGAACGGAGCTGGTGATCTGGCTCCTTGTGGTGGGAACAAACGTGAAGCCTCAGAGGAGGCCACAAGAAAACAAAGTTAATGGCAACAGGAGTCCTAAGGAATGAAGTCCTAAAGTAAACAAATATTTACGAATAAATGAGAAAGATCTCCATGCAAAGTTCAGTTTCAGCTCTAACCTTTCTATCAAAATTCAAGGTGAGATGCTTTGGAATATTAGTTTGGGCCAATCTTCATATTATATCAACTTATATGTGTTAGTGGGACATTGCAGTGGTGACATGACCCAGTTGCACATTTCAGGGACTGTATTATTCATCCCAAATGTACCATTGCTCTCAGTGAAATTGTTCATATAATTTATGAAGTTATCATACTGTCAAAACATTTCCCTAGAGATAATTAATTCCTCCATGTCAACAACCACACTACAAATAATTAATATTTTTTATCCCCAATCTCCAGAGGGGAAAATTATGTCAGTGAAAGATTAGCAATGTGGTAATGTAAAAATACGTTCTCTAAATTTGCATGATTGATTTTGTAACACACCATACAGTGCCTATTATTTTTTGTGCATTAGCAAATGATTGCTTATTAAAGAAAAGTATGGGTCTTGATAAAGACCCTTTCATCAGCTTTCTTGTCGCTACCCAGAGCTTTTCCTGTGTACAGTAACTATGTACAAGTTGGTTATTATAGTGGGTTTATTTTATATTACATTGGATCAGACGTTCAGTAACCTGTGTTTGATTTTTAGCAAATGAATGTGTCCCTCTGCGGCACAAGCTGTTGTTAAAGGCAAAATTTATGAGGTAGTAACAGTTCCTGCTAGCTGCGGTGTTGTTGCTAAAGCGTTGGCTTCTACTGAAATTAAATGGGATGTTTTTTGTTGGGTTTGGCTTCTGTTGAACCAGAGTGTTCTGTAAATGTTTATAGACTCTGTGCTTAGTAAATGTACTAGAATACACAGTGATGGATGTAATAATGTCAGTTCAATGTAATTGTGAAATATGTGCTCAAACTATGCTGCTAGAACTTTACCTTGTGAGACTTTACATGGCCAAACATGGGTACATTGTAAATACCTAGACTTATATAAAGAGGTGCGTGTTGCTTTATTGTTACGTAGGATGTTTATTCTTTAAAAAAATCAAGACCCCAAAAGGAAAATGTGATCCTCATCAGAGTATCAGCTAGTGCTTAATTATATTTTGTTTTCAAATTATATTTTGTTTCTTTACAAAGTATTGTGAGACTTTTACAGCATAGAGCAATCTTGTTATCTGTGTTTCTGTCCTTTTAATGAACCTTTTACTGATCCTATAGTTGATTATGGTCACAGTCATAGACTTGTGAAAAGGTTTTTTTTGTAAAACTATATTTTATTTATACATAATTACATACACATACATATATAAAAATATGTATGAATGTATGTATTATCAATATAGATGCATAAATATCCATCCCTAACTAAGCTTTCAGAGACCCAGCACACTTCAATATTTTTGAATATTGAATTTTCCTGCAAACTGGGGGTATCATTTTTGTCTCTCCCTATATATCCCAGATCCCCATAAATTATCAAGTAATATTCATTTTCTGTAAATATAATGTATGTTTGTAGTTAAATACTTGGAAGAATTCCCAGAATTTTTAAAGGGGTATAGAACATTCAGTTACTTTGTGCTCTTTCTGTGACTACTTAGCGCAGAGAAAAGAGTTCTGCAAAGGACAGAAAGTCAAGATAGAATTTAAACGCAGGATTTTCCTTTGTAGAAAAAGCCTGTTGAATTGAGGAAGTATGAAATCAAAAGTATGAGACCTGCACTGGGATATATGGATTTGAGGAGACTAGATCCAGAGACAGTGATGCACTCCAAGGCAAAATCCTTAATTGTACTTACCACCCTTTAGATATTGTTCCAGTTTTAGAGCCGAGTCTCATGAAAAGTCTCCATCTCTAATTCAATTATTCTGATTATTTTATCTCCCACATAGGGCTTTTCTCATAAATCTGACATTGCCTCCTTGTCATATTTGATAGATGACCTGAACATGTCAACTGTTTTATCTGATAAATCCTGATGCAAGTGTAGCTAAGGATAGTCACATACCCGAAGGAATAAAAATGTCGCTGGGATGTGGTAAGTATGTTAAATTTAAATGAGAAGTTATTAGAACAATTAAAGACTCCCATATCCATCTGGAAGATGCTGCTTTCTCTTAGAACACAGTTATGAAACTGGATACTCAGCTTGAAACTGAATCAAATACCTGTGGATGTTTTTCAGATTCTAGATTTTGAACAGAATTTTGTAAGATGCTTCTTTACTTGTGGTAGGAAACACAGTTTCCAAATCACCCCTTCATAGTTTGGGATTCTCAAAAGCTTCATACTGAAGGAGAATATTTGGATGCCTCTTTTTTAAAGTTACTCTGTAATTTTTAGGGGACATATGTACTTCTGTCTTCTCAGGATACTTTGCATTAGGAAAACAAGCAAACAAACAGAATGATGTAACTTTCCTTTTAAATTAATTTTCTTTGCTTTCTATGAAGATAGAAAAAGAATCACTTGGGCCTAGTGAGAACCAAATACCCATTTCCTCAGTTGTACATAACTATCAAGCTGGAGTTACCATTTGCTGTGACCTGTGCATCTGGGTGACCCTCTGTTGGAAAGGACTCTGGCCAAAAAACTCCGTACTACTTACTCCTTTTTGATACTACAGTTTGGTTTGGTTTTGGTTTTGGTTTTTTTTTGGGGGGGGGAGAAGGGGTGGGTGTTTTTTGTTGTTTTTTTTAAAAAAACCCAAAAAACAAAAAACCACCACCCAAACAACTAAAGGAAGACCCCACATTCATTACTTTTAGGAGCTACAGACCATTACAGGTCAGAACTGCCCTCTGAAAGTCTCCCCTGCAGTGTTTGCCTGTGGGGACTCCAAGGGTTCCACCAGGTCCTGAGCTGCTCCCGCAGCCATGGGGTAGTCAGTGGCTTCTCCATTTTGAAATGCCCTTGCAAACCTGGGGGCCAAAAATGGATACTCTGCCTTTTCACTTAAATACTTGGCTTTCCTTCTACCAAATCACAAAGAGGCCATTTATTTCTTATGTGGTCATCCTAAATCTGCATTGCTGCCTTTTGTACCCACTAAGAAGTTTTCTTCCACATACAATTGACAGCTGGGTGTCATAAAACCTTAAACTTTGCCCATTTAAATAAACTTCTTGTTTATTATTTTATTCGTAGTTACCCCATATCTAGATATAGATATAAAAGAAAACAAACAAACAAACAAAATAATAAAAAAACATTGTGTGGTAAAACTAGAGATAATCTAGGACTGTTAGTGGTTTCAGAAAAGGATAGTGTTGCAATTGTTTTTTCCATCTTGGTAAACATATTTCTCCAGATTTAATAGGCTCTGCTGGGCTATGTATCAGATTATGAAATTCACTTTTCATTACACTCAGTAAAACGGCTGTCTTTAACTCAGTACTTATGCCATTAACTACTAAATGCCATTAGTCTCTTCATGTATCTGCTGATAGATCCAACAAGTCAGTCTTTGTCAAACTAGACATTTAAAATCCTTCAAAAGTTTTCTTCTCAACAAGTACCTCTCCAAACCCTGGTCACTGATGGCTCCTGTTTTAATAGACCTCTGAAGTTTGGGGATTTTTACTGAATTTCTGGATTACAATGCCAGCATATAAACTGGAATATCCTTGCATGAGGCAGCCATCTAGACATAGCGGAGGCCAGACAGTTATTTTTACACCGTTCATAAGGCCTCCTTGGACATGCAATTCATCAGGTAGCTATAGGAGGAGGAGTGGAGAGAGAGTACGGTGGAGGATACCAGCAGCAGAGCATGGCAGGGTTCAGCCCTACCCTACTGCTCTGCCTGGGTCCTGACGCCTCCTGAAGCGCACAAGATGTGAGAGTGACTAAAGGACTCTTGTTTTCTTAGCTATAGGAGGGAAAGTGAGCCCAGGCAGTTAATTTATTGATGCACAGTATTCAGTGCTTGGTTCTAAAACCACTTTGTCCTACTTTAAACCTATGGTTAACATGTAAAAATAGGTCACGTGGAAGTCCAGAAATTTGTTGTTTAGGTTACAGAGATGAAAATCAGAAACAAACCCAAGCACTTTCTCATATGAAAACTGAATGATTTTTAAAGACAAATAATAATAAATCAGTGGTTTTGCTAGAAAGAGGTCATCAGGCTCTCGGGTTTTTGGGATTTTTTTGTCAGTTTATACTTTTTAAGGAAGAATATTTCCTTCTGCTAAATTCTGAGCTGATTAATGTGATATTGTATGTGAGAATGTGCAGTTGAGAAAACAGTACGGGGAGAAATACAAAGGAGTAAAGAGGTGAAGAAACATATTTTTCTGATATTGTAAGAGGATTGCATGTTTAAAGTGGAACAAGTCTCCCATTCAGGGGCACTGGGACCTGGAAGTCAGCCATATACCTACTGCCCTAGACCTTGTTGTGCTTCCTTATTTTAAATTTTTCCCCATTAAAAGATATTTATTTGACCAAATAATTTTTTTCCATCAGATATTCTTGGAAGGACCTTCCTCCTTTCTTCAAGTCTGTGCAGGAGGCAGCATAATCTGGAAAGGCTAACAGAGAGATAGGATAGGAGGAATGCAACAGGGAAAATAAAAAAGGAGTATACAGAATAGAACCCCCCATGTTTCAGGCTGTGATTTTGCTGATTCATCATTGATGGGCAGCTGCTCTCAGCGTTGTTCTGGCTATCTGGTGATGAAGGTTCAGTGATGGAGGAAAAAAAAAAATATGTCCAGTGAAGACAGCCTTTTCCTAAGGAATTATGAAGTAGACCTTAGTCCACTTTTTAAGGCTCCATGTCCTTCTCTTTAAGAGCTTTAGAAAGAAGTGCTGGTGGGTATATTGGAATATTCTTACTTATTTTCATCCACTACTTAATTCCAAATCCAGCTCCAGTAGACATTTCCATCCATACTTTGTTTAGAAGCATGAAATGTACCTCAGTCCCTGAGTTCCATTAAATGTCTTTGTTTGAACTGGATTAATCTTTTTGTCTTGTTTTTGCTTGGAGACTTGTAACAAATTATTATTACATTTTAATCTTATTCCTATAGTGAAATTCAGTGTCAGCATAGGTTTGTAGGGCTTCAGTTAAGGCACTCTCATTTGTCAGTTCGTAGACTTCAGTTTTGGAGAAACTGGGCAGCTGGGTTTGGGCTGCTGGCGCCTGAGCCATTCATACAGCTTATTTCCGCAGTCCTTCCCTCTGAAAAAGGCCAAGGGTGGGCTGCAGAGCAGGTTACTTGCCTTTGAGGATCCGATGCAGCCTGCTGGCTTTCAGTTGCGCGCTCCCTTGTCAAGACTATTCACAACACATTTTTGGCAGGCATGTGAGAATCTGGCTGTCTAGCCAGGAATTTGAATGAGAGCTATGGGAGACCAGCAGCACTCGGGGATTCTCTTGTATCCTTATTACACCTTTGGAGACTTCCTGATAGAGTTACAGCAGAACCCATGTTAAATTGACTCAATGACATAAACACAACTCAGCTACTGTCCATTTCTTCCTCTATCACACCTCTTTCTTTGAACACCATTGGAGGGGGAAAAAAAAATCAGATGCTGCAAAAAAGACATGTATGCTATATTGGCCTCAGCTGTGTAACTTATCTGTATCTCCTTCTGAAAATGTTGCAGTGCATTGTAAAAGATAAAAACTGCTTTCTTGGCTTTTCAATTTCCCAATTAATTTATCTTCTTAAGTAATCCTGGCAGTCTTGGTCTTCTCAAAACAGAATACAATTTATTTTCTGCAAAGTAATTTTCATGGAAATTAGGAGATTCCATTTTTAAATTAAGAAGGAGGAGTTTGTCAGTATCTGTCAGCTGAGTTTCTGTAACTGAAATATCTGAGAAAACATACAAGATCTTCTAATTATTATCCTGACATTTTGTATAATGCAACAACGAAAACTGTTCAGTTATGATTCAGCTATTCCAGTGATACACAAATGTGTGAAATAACCCAAACAGTTGTAAAAGAAAACAAGGTCCTCAAGGTTATCAAAATTGAAATCCTTTTATTATTTTAAAACAGATGAATGTCTCATGCAATTTAAAGATTCTGCCTTTATTTTATAATCAGAAAAAAAGGCACTGTTTAAATAATATCAGGGTTAAGTGCCAAAACAATTGTAGCTAGTAAATGTGAAATAAAGCCAGCACTCTCTTTGTTTCTCACAGTGGTATTTAAAAAAAAAAAAAAATAAATCCAGAGCACATCATGGAACAGGGAGAAGCAGCAGTCAAAACATGGTAAACAAAGTGTGGTAATATTCAGAAAAAATGGAGCAATAAGTAAAGAACTGCAAAATCAATTTGATCTTTTAAAAAACGTGTTCACTGAGTTTCTTGGGGAAAAATTCAGAGAAGTTGTAAGCTTTGGATTAATAGCTTTTAATGGGAAAGCTGATGATCCCTTTAGCTTTGGGTGCTCTAATAAGAAGGAAGAAAAGAAAGGCCTATGCTGAATACTTCATTGTGTATGGTCATTAAAAAGAAGAGAGAAAAAGAAGAGTCAATGAAAGGGAAAAGAAGGCATGGGAGTCAAGGCTAATTCCAGTGTTATATATTAAAATACCTTTCACTAAAGGTAAAAAGGAAAGGCCTAATGCTGCCCTATGGTACCTAATACCATCCAATATGCATTTTGTAAATGTAGGCACTTCAATAGAAATTTCCTTCTTGCATGATGTGTGAAGATGTGCAATTATAGGAGATCAGCCATGAACATTCATACTGGAGAAAAACCTTCTGAAGATATAGTCAGGTATATCTGGTACAAGACATCATATCCCGGATTTCATACCTGACTCTTCTTATGTCTAAAATACTGAAAAATTAATTAAAATAAATATCTCCTGGTAGAGGTCTCAGTTTCTGACAGTGACTTCGCACTTGTGTAGTTGGTAGATGTCTATGTCCTAGTTCAGTCCTGGATGATATGCTATCATAAAGCCCTTCCAGAGGCCCAAATTAAATTCTCAATTATGACTACTTCATGTGATTATTCAGTCGGTGTAAGTTCACTTCAGTCAATGGATAAAGAATCCACATGCCTTTCAAAGTACACATGGCTTACCTACAATTCAACTTTCTGACATGGACAAGACTTGGCTGGATATGACATGCTGTGGTCAACAGGTTTGATCATCATCCATGCAAACTTGCACACGCGTTTCTTGTTGCAGTCCTTTTGCCAGTATATCACGTTCCGACGGTTTAGATTTGCTCCAGCACACGCGTCATACCACCAGCCTCCCCCGGGAACACCATTGTGTTCCAATTTAGCGCAGTTCTGAAAGTAATTGTCATTGTCTCTGTCCTTGGTGGTGAACTTCTGGTTGTCATGGAGATAAGCTTCTGTATCCAGGGTCAGAGCATCAGTGGCGTTGCCTTTGTATAGACCAACCCTGATTCGGTATTGAGACTCTTCATCTTCAATAAGGAATGGTTCGTACTGTCCCCATTTGATCTCAGCATTTAGGTCTACAAGTTTAACTCCAAGCATATATTGCATGGAGCTGCTAGTTAACTGATGCATGTATTCATTTCCTAACCAGTGGTTGTCACGGGCAGAGCCAAATCCGTATTTGTAATCCTGCCAGGTCCTATCAAAGTCAACAGTACTATTGGCTGTAATGTGCTGGATTACTGTCCAGCCACCATCCTGCATGTTACAAGAGACAACAATTGGGTCTTCCTTTGGTTGGATGATGTAAAGACCGTCTCTGGAATTTCCTTTTGAGCGCTGAAAAATCTCAAAACAATCCCTTGGATACTCTGAGAAGAGAGGGGGGGAAAAAAAAAAAAAAAAAAAAAGAATGAATTTTTCTTTAAATAGTAAGGTTTAAATTTTGAACTCTGTCCTTTAGAGTGAGTGAATGATTGCCCTCTGACTGGAAACACTGACCGTCCCAGCTGGTGGGCACCTATTCAGTTAAAGGGGGAATATTTCAGGGTAGAACATGCAGGAAGTGTCCAGGAAATTCAAAAAATAATTTGTTACCCTGACATACACCAGAAATGTGATTTTGCATTTATGACAAATATGGTTGAAAAGCCCAAACTTATGTACGGCCCATTCCTTTTCCTCCTGTGTTCTTCCAGTTTGGGTAGTCAGCAAGTCTGCAATTCCCTGTGCTGTGCTGGACCATTGTGTTTAATTACGAGAGCTAGCCTTATCCTCAACAAATAAATCTCATTTCTCTAACCAATTCATACTTCAGACATCTGTAACATCCTTGCATTAAGTTCCAATAAGTATGCCATGTCTTCATTCATAAAAGGGAGATATTAAAGCACATTTCTTGCTAATACAAAACTTACAAACATCTGAGGGGTTTCTTAGGAAGAGTTCTTGTCACCCATAAACTCCAGGCTAAATCTTACCACTGATTTGCAGGCAGAACTGCAGGAAAATAAGTGAAAGTGCTTTTCCACTTTATTGCTTATCCAGTAAACTCAGAGGGTGATAAAAAAAAGTCATGTAAGGCTTGGGGTGACCCTCTCTGTTGGGCTGAAATATACATACTGTGTTTTTTAAATGTAACTTGCTTATAAGATAGCTTCTTGCTACAGTATAGTACCTCTTGGTATAGTATAGTATCAAGCAGCTCTGAGACTAAGGCACAATTTCGGCTTTTTACAGTTGACTGTGAGATTTCTAAGAGCCAGAACAGACTGGCTCTGATGATATGTTTTAGGATTGCTTTTCTATTGCTGTTTCATTTAATCTAGAGTTTAGTCTTTGGATCTTTGTAACTGATAAGGTCCTCACCTTGCAGTAAAGCCTAAAATTTTGTGCTTTAGTTTTCATCCTGATGAAAAGATCCTTGCTCAAGAAGATTTTTTTTTTTTTCTCCCCATGTAATATTCTGATTCTTTGGCATTTCTGTACTTCATGTCATTATTAAATTTTGTCAGCATATACCTGTTTTTGCATCAGAATAGTTAGTAAGAATACTGAAAAGATCACTTATAAGCAAATATTTTCAGTCTCCCCTTGACTTTATGGTTTATCATAGAATCATAGAATGGTCTGGGTTGGAAGGGACCCCAAGGATCATAGAGTTCCAACCCCCCTGCCACAGGCAGGGCCACCAACCTCCCGGCCTAGATAAAGTTTTACTTTATACCCAAGTCATTGTCATTTTCTTTTCAATCTCTACTGCCTTCTAGCAGCTTTCTAGTACCTAAAGGGGGCCAGGGAAGTTTATGGAGTAGGTTATCTTGAGTGCCATCATGCAGCACTTACAGGACAACCAGGTGATGAGCGGGGGTTATGAAAAGTGGATCCTGCTTAATTAACTTGTTCTCCTTCTCTGACAAGGTGACCCACTTAGTGGATGAGGAACAGGCTGTGGATGCTGTCTACCTAGACCTCAGTAAAGCCTCTGACACCATTTCCCATAGCATTCTCCTGGACAAACAGGCTGCTCATGGCCTGGACAGGTGCACTCTTTGCTGGCTGAAAAACTGTCTGGATGGCCGGGCCCAAAGAGATGTGGTGAATGGAGTTAAATCCAGCTGGTGGCCAGTCACAAGTGGTGTTCCCCGGGGATCAGTGTTGGGGCCAGTTCTGTTTAACATCTCTATCAATCTGGATGAGGGGATGAGTGCACCCTCATAACATTGGCAGATGACACCATGTTGCACAGGAGGGTTGATCTGCTTGAGGGTAGGAAGGCTCTACAGAGTGATCTGGACAGGCTGGATCAACGGGCCGAGGCCAATTGTATGAGCTTCAACGGGGCTAAGTGTGGGTTCTGCACTTCGGTCACAACCACCCCATGCAACGCTACAGGCTTGGAGAGGAGTGGCTGGGAAGCTGCCCGGCACAAAAGGACCTGGGGGTGTTGGTCAACGGCCAGATGAATATGAGCCAGCAGTGTGCCCGGATGGCCAAGAAGGCAAACAGCATCCTGGCTTCTATCAGCAATAGTGTGGCCAGCAGGACTAGGGATGTGATCATCCCCTTGTACTTGGCCCCG
>KL287710.1:5558-20652 GCA_000699545.1 Podiceps cristatus | reverse complement strand
CCTGGAGAAGAGAAGGCTCTGAGGTGACCTTACAGCAGCCTTCCAGTACCTGAAGGGGGCCTACAGGAAGGGTGGAGAGGGGCTTTTTACAAGGGCGTGTAGTGAAAGGACAAGGGGGAATGGTTTTAACCTAAAGGAGGGCAGATTTAGATTAGATATTAGGAAGAAATTCTTCACAATGAGGGTGGTGAGGCACTGGAAGAGGTTGCCCAGAGCAGCTGTGGATGCCCCATGCTTGGAAGTGTTCAAGGCCAGGTTGGACGGGGCTCTGAGCAACCTGGTCTAGTGGAAAGGTGTCCCTGCCCATCCATGGCAGGGGCGTTGGCACTAGATGATCTTCAAGGTCCCTTCCAACCCTAACCATTCTATGATTCTGTGATTAATGATTCTAATTTTTATGTACTTGTTTTGATTCCATCATTAAATTTTCAGTCTTCATACCGATTGTATCAAGGAACAGAACAACGTGAATAAGTAGTAATAAGACACAACATTGGGAAAATGAAGTTTTCTAAAAACTATTTTAACCTTTTCTCTGTTGTATCTTAATGTATAAGCAGGGCATAAACTTTCATTTGAAAAATACTGAAGCATAATGGAGGCATCAGTTTAACTGTATAGCTCCTTTGGAATTGCTCCTCCTTTAATCAGATTTTTCCAAACTAAGAATCATAAAATCATAGAATACCAGGTTGGAAGGTTCACTTTACTAGGTTTTTTGTTTTGTTTTGAGCCTGTTTCAGTGCTCAGTTTCTCCTCATATTCCTGTATTCCAGTGTGTGCCCATTCCCCCTTGTCCTGTCACTGGGCACCACAGAAGAGAGTCTGGCCCCATCCTCTCAACACCGGCTCTTGAGATATTTATAATCATTGATGAGGTCCCCTCTGTCTTCTCTCCCTCAGGCTACACAGCCCCAGCCCCCTCAGCTTTTCCTCATATTCTTAGTACCCCTCCCCTGGACTCTCTCCAGTAGCTCCTTGTCTCTCGAACTGGGGAGCCCAGAACTGGACACAGGACTCCAGATGGGGCTTCACCAGGGCAGAGTAGAGAGGGAGGAGAACGTCCCTCGACCTGCTGGCCACACTATTCTTGATGCACCCCAGGATGCCATTGGCCTTCCCAGATGCAAGGGCACATGGCTGGCTCATGGTTAGTCATCCACCAGGATTCCCATGTCCTTCTCCACAGAGCTGCTTTCCAGCAGGTGAACCCCTAACCTGTACTGGTGCATGGGGTTATTCTTCCCCAGGTGCAGGACCCTGCACTTGCCCGTGTTGAATCTCATGAGGTTCCTCTCTGTCCAGCTCTCCAGCCTGCCCAGGTCTCACTGAATATCAGCACAGCCTTCTGGTGAATCAACCTGTCCTCCCAGTTTTGTGTCATCAGCAAACTTGCTGAGCATAGACTGTCCCTTCATCCAGGTCATTGATGACTAAATTGAACAAGACTGGACCCAGTACTGAGCCTTTGGAACACACTGGCTACAGGCCTCCAACTAGATTCTGCACCTCTGATCACAACGCTCTGAGCTCTGCCATTCAGCCAGTTCTCAATCCACCTCACTGTCCACTTGTCCAACCCATACTTCCTGAGCTTACCTATGAGGATATTATGGGAGACAGTGTCAAAAGCCTTGCTGACGTCAAGGTAGACACATCGACCCCTCTGCCTTCATCCATCCAGCAAGTCATGCCATCATAGATGGCTCTTCAGATTGGTCAAGCATGATTTCCCCTTGGTGAATCCATGTTGACTACTCCTGATCACCTTTTCCTCCACGTGCTTAGAGATGACTTCCAGAATGAGCTGCTCCATTTCCTTTCTAGGGATGGAGGTGAGGCTGACTGGCCAGTAGTTTCCTGGGTCCTCCTTCCTGCCCTTCTTGAAGACTGGAGTGACATTAGCTTTCCTCCAGTCCATAGGCACTTCCCCTGTTCTCCATGACATTTCAAACATGATGGAGAGTGGCTTGGCAATGGCATCTTCCAGCTCCCTCAGCACTTGTGGGTGCATCCCATTGGGGCCCATGGAGTTGCAGGTGTCCAGTTTGCCTAACTGATCTCTAACCCGATCCTCCTTGACTAAAGAAAGGCCACCCTTTCTCCAGACTTTTTCTCTTACCTCCACTGAAGACCAGCTTTAGTACTCGTTCAGAAGAGGTCCCACGTTTTCCCTAGTCTTCCATCTGCTACAAATGTATTGCCAGCCTTCCTCATTGCATCCCTGCATACCCTGAGAGCATTCCTGTATTCCTCCCAAGTGGTCCTTTCCTTTTTCCGCATTCCATAGACTACCTTTTTCCATTTGAGTTTTTCTAGTGGTTCCTTTCTCATCCATGTAGGTA
Organism: Podiceps cristatus; assembly: GCA_000699545.1. Lineage (NCBI taxonomy): Eukaryota > Metazoa > Chordata > Aves > Podicipediformes > Podicipedidae > Podiceps > Podiceps cristatus. The sequence continues at coordinate 18,307 of KL287710.1, read as the reverse complement.
TCCTGCCTCCCTTACCTGATTTCTTACTCATGGGAATGCACCGTTCTTGAGCTTGGAGGAAGTGTTGCTTGAATATTGACCAGCTCTCTTGGACCCCCCTACCTTCTAGAACCCTAACCCCCAGGGTTCCTCCAAGTAGGTTCTTGAAGAGGTCAAAGTTAGCTCTCCTGAAGTCCATGTTTGTAATCCTGCTTGGTGCCCTGCTTCCTCCACACAAGATCCTGACCTCCACCTTCTCGTGGTCACTGCGGCCAAGGCTGTCCCCAGGCTTTCCATCCCCAACCAGACTTTCTTTGTTAGTATGAGGTCCGGCAGCACAGCTCTCCTCATCAGGTCCTCCATCACCTGCGTCAGAAAGTTATCATAAGTGTTCTGCAGGAACCTTCTGGACTGTGTGTGCCTACTTGTGTTGTCCCTCCAACAGATATCAGGGTGGTTAAAGTCCCCCATGAGATCCAGGGCCTGTGCTCATGAGGCTGCTTTCAGCTGCCTGTAGAAGGCCTCATCAACTTCCTCTTCCTGATCAGGTGGCCTGTAGTAAACACCCACAAGAATGTCACCCGTGTTAGCCTGTCCCTTCATCCTTACCCCTAAGCTCTCTACTCATTTTTCATCCTCCCCTAGGCAGAGCTTCATACACTCCAGTTGCTCTCTCACATACAGAGGAACTCCACCACCTTGCCTGCTGGCCTGTCTTTCCTAAAAAGAACACAGACATCCATGACAGCGGTCCAGTCATGCAAGCCATCCCACCATGTCTCTGTAATTACAATGAGACCATGGCCCTATGACCGCACACAGAATCTCTAGTTCCTCCTGTTTGTCTGTGCTGCATGCGTTGGTGTAGAGGCATTTTAGAGAGGTAATTGAGCTCACACATTTCCCTGGAGGGGTGCAGGAGGATCCATCATAGCTATACACACCCTTAGGGTTGTTGGTTCTCATCTTGGAAGACAGCTAAGGAACATTTGTCACTGCTCAGGTCTGGCTTACTCCCCAGTTGGAAGTGACAGCACGAGCATTGCCACTTTGGATCCCTCCCCCCAAGTCCTTCAGTTTAAAGCCCACCTCATGAGGGTGGCCAGCCTGCCTCCACAGATTCCCAGTTCTGGACTCCTCTGTACAAGTGGGACACTGACATACTGGAGTGTGTCCAGCGATAGGCAGTAAGATGATGAAGGGACTGAAGAATCTCTCCTCTGAGGAAAAGCTGAGAGAGCTCAGACTGTTCAGACTGGAGAAGAGAAGGGTCAGGGGAGATCTCATTAGTGTATGCAAATACCTGAATGGAGAATGCAGAGAGGATACAACCAGGCTCTTTTCAGTGGTGCCCAAGTGGCAGAAGAAGAGGCAATGATGGGCACAAACTCAAACACAGGAGGTTGTCTCTGAACATCAGGAAACTGTTTTTTACTGTGAGGGTGACCAAGCAGTGGCCCAGGGATATTCTGGAGCCTTTAGCCTTGGAGATATTCAAAAGCCATCTGGACATGGTCCTGGGCAACCAGCTCTAGGTGGCCCAGGGTATTGGGCAAGATTACCTTCAGAGGTCCATTCCAACCTCAATCATTCCATGATTCTGTGATTTCATATCTCTCTGACCTTTCTCACATTATGCTTTAAGGAGTAAGATCCTTTGACTTGTTTGTATTGTTCTTTTTTTATAGTGAAGTCTCAATTCTCATACAGCACCATTAATTGTGAATCTTCATACTTTTTATATAAAACAAAAGTATATAAAATCTTTTCAGGAGAACATAACAGGATATGAATGCTTCACATAGCTGTGCAGCTCATTATTCTCCTGCACCTTTATAAAGAAAACACAAATAAGAAAGTAGAAACACTCTAGTGTCTTTAGGAAAAGACCCTTTCCTTGTACATTTCTTGTATGTTTTATTATAAATTGATAGATCAATCCATAAAGATTTCCCCACATTAAAGATTAATGGTGATTGATTGATGAAAGTCTCATATTCAGGAATGAAATTTCAATTTAGTTCAAGAAATATTGCTGTGTGTGAATATGCATGTGTGTGTTCTCTGTGTGTCTGGGTATCCACATGAGTTTAGATGTTACTTCCCTCTTTCTAAGAGGCCTGATTTTTTTCTCATTTATATAGTTATGAATCAGTTGTACTACTGGAGTCAATGGAGTTACATAAGCCTAACACTAGTGAGAAGGGACTCAAACATGTAAGATTTTGTGGTGACTTAGTCTAGTTTGCTTCCCTTGAGGTTACTGACTGACTCATGACCTTTTTCTCCCTCCCAAAGAGACATAAATTCTTTCAAAATAAAATCTTTTAGAACCATTCAACTATTCATTTTGTTCAATCCAACATTCAAATAGCACAGACAACCCTTTGACTTTAGTCAAAGGTGCTGCCAGCCAAAAGAAAAGACTAGTAAATCACAAAAAAAAAGATCAAGAGCAAAACTTTTTTCATCTCTACTAGATAATGTGAAAGTATTTTTTAATTAAATCTAAACAAAGCTTCAAATTCTTGTAAGGATCTGATTATTAACTTGATTAGAAGCAAAGGTTTTGTCCAGACATAAATCTAGTTTCTGTTTCACTTCAAACTGAACTTCAACTTGAGAAACAGTTGTTAAAGTATCTAACATTTCAAAACTTGGAGGAAAGCTTCTAAATTCCTTATGTACATTTTAATTATTTTGCTACAATGTTAATACAGGAACTACCCTTAAAAAGTCAACATTTGCCCAAAACTGCAAAAAGTTCTGAGTGAGACACTACAGTAGTTCCCTGTGCTGGCTAGAGAAATTAATTGTGACATGGTTGAGGCATTGTGTGGAACATTTTAAGAAATACCGTTTGAACGAAAAGCATTTCATACATCTTTTTTTCCAGACTCTTGTTTATGAGATTAAAATCAAAAGACACAGCCATTGTTTACAAGGATAAAAGCAAGTAAGATAACAGAACACTTAAAAAAGAACAGTAATTTATGAGATTCTCCATACTAACTTTTGACTTTGTCATCTATTCTTAATTAAATGGAAGAATATATCTATTGTTTTCCTTATATATTTACTGTTTTTTTTTCTTCTCTGCATTCCTAAATTTGCAATGAAAACTATCTGAGTGGTATTAAAAGACAGTCTAACAACACATCAGCCTTAGAAATAGTATTTCCTTATGCTTCCCTTTGAAATCAACTATACCAACACTTAGTGATCCATTAAGAATTTGATTTCTTTTTTCTCTTCTGCAAGTCTAAATCAGCAGTAAATCAGCTGAGCTGAAGAGCTGTAAAGCTAGAGCAAATTCAATCAAAAACATATCCTAAATATACAATAGTATTTTAATCCAACAGCTATTAAAGATAATTCTGTTTCCTTGCTTGTAGTTTTAAGTACCTTCCAAAACTGCTGAAGCTGGTACTATGTCTACATCATCTAATGCTTCCCAAAGGTTTTGAACATTCACCACATTTTTTTCTAGTCACAAATGATATGGAACAAATTAAAGAAGAATTAATCTCTTTGAAGTCAGATGTTAAGGTACAGAATTACCTGGATCATTTAAACAGAAGATTGCACCCTAAATCATCCAGGGTAAGGTGGCTGACCCAGACCATTTGTCACTGGCCATAGAACAGATGTTATAAATGCTATAGGATACCATCAAATTTCTTAAGCAATCATTGTCACAGAAAATTCTTGTTAAAAAAGACTAAAAATGGCATCATTAATTCATAAGTCCTCATTTAGGATCCAGTTCATCATGGGTCTTCAATACATGCATACTTCAAGTGCATATATATCCTACTGAAGTCAATAGATGCATTCAAAAGCACAAGGTCAGAGGGATACTTTACTCCTTATTGAGCAAAGACCTTTGGACCAGCTCCTCAGGTGCAGTCCCTAGTGTTGAATCTTGTCTGTTGCTTCTGTGTTTACCAGTGCTTCAGGAAACACAGCCTATTATTATGACTGAAACAAACTTCATAATAAAATGACCAAATTGTCAACTCAGGAGTTTAACAGGCTCAGAACAGGCGTTTTGAGAAAAAACTCACTATGCCTGTTTTAGAGCAGGAAAAACTGTCAGACTTTCCAATCAGCTTGATAATGACCCAAAAACATTTGTATTAAGTGCATTAAGAGATCCTTGTCTTAGGAAACTACCAGTTACAAGCCACCAGAAATACCAGTACATCACTTAATATGACAATGCTGCAACTGTCTGGCACTCATTATTTACTATGATAAAGCAGATTTCCTGCAAAGTAGCTGTTTGTCATTTTCAAAAAAAAATGTTTGAAGTACTGCCTGCTTTTTGAAAAAATAAAGGGGGATGTATGTGTCTTTGGAGATAGAGTACTGTCAATACAATACAATGCAATGTTTCCAAAGCTGATAAAAAGAGGGGGGGGAAAAAAAAAAAAAAAAAAAAAAAAAAAAAGTCAGCCTTCAGGAGGGAAGAACTTTGCACAGCCTCTGCTGTTTGTGGGGAATTACAGCAAGCAGACTGGTGTTTTACTTTTTTAAAATTACGTGCAGAAATCTGACATGGGTTGGTTGGGGAAATACAACTTTTCATAGGTGGCACAAGGAACTTCACCCATTCCTCATATTCTGACATGATTCTCCTATGTCTTTTAACAAAGGGCACATATTACATGAAAGTGTATTGGGTTTGCATGGCAAAATTTTGATAGTGAGGGGGTTGCTGGGGTGGCTTCTTTGAGAAGTTGCCAGAAGCTTCCCCTATGCCCAATAGAGCAAACAGCAGCAGCTCCAAGACGGGCCCAACACTGGCCCAGGCTGAGCCCATCAGAGATGGTGACAGCACCTCTAGGTAACAGAGTTAAGAAGGGGGGGTGGGGGGGTGGGGGTGTGGAAAACCCTGTACAACTGCAGCCAGAGAGAAAGGAGTGAGAGTATATGAGAGAAACAGCCCCGCAGACTCCAAGGTCAAAGAAGAAGGAGGGGGAGAAGGTGCTCCAGGCACCAGAGCAGAGATCCACCTGTAGGCTGTGGAGGACCCCACACTGGAGCAGATGTGTGTCCAAAGGAGGCCGTGACCCCGGGGGAAGCCCATGCTGGAGCAGGATCTGGGCATGACCTGCGGAACCACGGAGAGAGAGAGGAGCCCAGGCTGGAGCAGGTTTGCTGGCAGTACTTGTGACCCCAGGCTGGAGCAGTCTGTTCCTGAAGGACTGCACCCCGTGGAAAGGACCCACGTTGGAGCAGTTCATGAAGAACTGTAACCCATGAGAAGGAGGATGATCCACGCTGGAGCAGTTTATGGAAGACTGTATCCTGTGGGTGGGATCCCACACTGGAGCAGGAGAAGAGAGTGAAGAGGAAGGACAGGCAGAGACGAGTGATGAATTGACTCCAACCCCCGCTCCCCATCTCCCCGAGCCACTCATGAGGAGGAGCTGGAGGAAACTGGGAGTGAAGTTGAGCTCAGGAAGAAGAGAGAAGTGGAGGGAAGGTGGTTTAGGGTTAGGTTTTATTGCTCGTTATCCTACTCTGATTAGATTGACAATAAATTTATTTCCCCAGGTCAAGTGTGTTTTGCCCGTGATGGCAATTGCTGAGTGATCCCTCCCTGTCTGTAACTCAACCCATGAGCCTTTTGTTATATTTTCTCTCCCCTGGTTGAAGAGGGGAGTGACAGAGCAGCTTTGGTGGGCACCTGGCATCCGGCCAAGGTCAACCCACCACAGCAAGTGTTGCTACTGATCTTCCATTTCTATTGTTTCTCTGCATAGACTGTCATGTATTTGTAAGTATTCAGGCTCATGAGGCAAAATGCAGACCTGCAAAGTCTTGCCTACATTTTTTAGGTTTCCAAAACTTGCTTTCTCATTGGAGTAATACATTTGATTTAGAGCCTGCAAGTAATGGGTATAGCTGTAATTTCTCTGCCACCTTAGTGCACTTTCCACTTCACTCCGACTCTTCCTTGTATTCTTTTATTTCCCATCCTTATCGTCATTAATAGCTTTAGAGCAGACAGGGAGCTTTCTTGTGTCTCTGGATCTGCCACAGAAATTATCAGGTGCGGTATGATAGTTTATGTGAGACAGGAGGCCAGATGAAATGATTGCAATGTCCCCATGCAAAGTTAGAAACTGTGGCTCATACTAAAAAACTTGAATGGGGATGCAAGTGAAAGTGAAAAAAAGTTGGGTCAAAATTTTAAAGATTAGATGCAGGATATCTTGTTGCAAGCTTTCTCTACTACAAGATACTGTGAAACCTCTGCTGCTGCAGATGATGGGCCTTCTACCAAGGGGCAGTTTGAACAGCTGTATGTATCTGCCTTTCTTCCTCTATGTTTCAAAGGAAGATTGCTTTGAAAAAGTCCCTGTTTGTAGGCAAGAGCTTCCTGTTTTAGGGAAGATTTTTTCTCTTTTATACCTTGATTATGTCTCAGATATTTCAGGAGTGCATGAGAGGGATGGATGATTATCACTTCATTTCTAAGTGTTCAGAAAATTATTTAAGTGATACTAGAGTAACAAAAATCTCCCTGTCAGTCAGTGCTCAGGGGCTGAGGAAGAACGACAAGAAAATTACAGGTCCAACCAGAAGAACAGGTAAATGCTGCAATAAAATAGAGTTCTATGATATAATTTTAAGTTTCTTCCCTCTCTTCCTGATAATAAACAATAACAAAGACACCTCATAAACTCAAAGCTAAAATTGAATTACAGCTAATGCATAATTTTCTAGTCAAATCTTGTTATTGCATCAAACCCAAAGTTTACTTGTTTACTTCCAAAGAGCCTACCTTGGATTACACAGTATTCCTTAGGATGAGAGGAAGAATTCCACAAAAACATTCCTGACTAGAGCAAGGAAGACAGACAGCACAAGCCCATCAGGGTACTAAGTGCCAAATTTTCAGACTTAGTTTGATATGCATGGTTTACGTTAGTACTTTGAGAGGAGAAATGTTATTCTGAAGTGGATCCCTTTTTGTGACTATTGACTGCACTTCGGTTCATTTTTGATATGCGTGAAAAAGCTTTCTTTGGAGGACACTACACCTAACCTCTGCTCCAGGCATTCATCAAATGGACCCAGCCTCCCATAGGCATCCAGGGATGTAACTGAACCTTAGACAGCCTCAAACCATATCTCTGACAGCAACATTTGGTCCAGCAGGCAGAACTAGAAATGATCTGAAGTAAGACCTTCAGCCAGCACACAGTACAGATGCCAGGGCCTCAGCACAGGCTGCTCCAGTCTCCTGATCAGATAATCACTCAGGTGGGAAGGGAGGTCCCTAAATCCAGCATCCTAGCCAGGCCAGATTTAGCGATGAAGTAAGACCAGGCTTGTCCAGGCTTTGCCCTGCCCAAATCAAGGCTTGAAAACCTCCAAAGAGAGAGACTCCATTGCTTCTTTGGGCAACCTGTTCCAGTTTTGATCCTTCCCTATTGCACCAAATTGCTTCTTCACGTAAACATAGCCATTGGAACAGAGGAGCATTAGAACTGTTCATGATATTAAAAATTTTGTATTGCAGGGTCCTTTTTCCATTACCTTTACCCTCCCTGTAAAACAACAACAGATACTGCTTTTTTTTTGACTGCAAGTCAAAGGATGTTTGGGTTTGTGTTTCACCTTCTTTAAGTAAGGTACAGCATTGCAGAGGATTTATATAGTCTAATTCTGTTTCTAGTTGTGACAGTTCATTTTCTCTGCACACTTTTGAATAATTCCATCAATAATGCCACTACACAAATGGTTCTTTCTATCAGTGGAGGTTAAGATTAGGCAAGCATTTCTCAAGAATGCTATATGTTTAGTGTCCCTGCCTCAGGCAAAGGAGTGGTCTAAGTTTTTAATTGGTTTTCTCCAGACTTTATTCTCAGTCTTTGATATATCACTTCAACTCAGAGTTGTCCTGATCCAACAGTGTTTTCACTGGAACTATAGCATGAAGAATAAAAATGCATGAAGAATAAAAATGTAATGTTTTGCAGCATGCAATAGTATCCGATGATGTTGAATGTCATGTTTATTTGAAGAGCAAGGTTAATAGCAAAGGGGTTTCGTAACAATCACTTTCCTTCAGCATGTGGAGCAGTCATGTACACCAACACAAGTCATACAGCACATCTGTACTTTTTAGCTCGTCTTTCAGCTAACATTTTAGAAGAAAAATAACGAAATGGCCCATCTTGTTAAACACTCATTCAGATTTCTTTCTGTGTGATGGGCTTCTCACAACTGCTACATAAAGTACCAATTGAAACCAGCCCTGTCATATACACTTCTACAAAATATGAACAGTGCTAAATACTTTAAAGTGAATCGATTTCCAGTGAAAGTGTTTTAACCTCCTTTTAGGTCAAGAAATAGCAATTTTCCAAGCTCACTGTAACCTGAGAATTAATCCTGAGAGGCGGGTGTGCACTGCATACTTCATTTGGTCTGTGAAATTTATTGAAAATACTCTTTCTCAGAACTGTACTTGAAGCTTTCTATAATAAATTTTAGGTGTGGTTCCTCTAACTTGTATTCTAAGTTGTATTCAGAGTTGATTTCTCTCAGATCAACTAGAGGATTTGCAATTCGCAATCTCTTCCTTTGTTAAGAATATAACAACAGAATGAACAGCAAAACATGACAGTGTATGCTCATACATATAAAACTTGGGTACACTGCTGAAGCAATTTGCAAGTAAAAATATGCACTCTTTGTGCATTCACAAGAGTAGAGTACTTATGAAAATGACATTCTGGCTCTAGTCAATCAAGGGGGTTTTGTGTTGAAATTCTATTTCTAGATGCATTGCATTCAAGATTCAGTACATCAAAGAGTAACAGCACAAAAAGCATGGCTCACACTGTTGACCCCATAAACAGCTGGTGGTGCAAGGAGAGAAATATTAATTCTTACAGTAGTTTGTCAAGTGACTCTAACTATGCTAGTATCAGAAAGCTTCATTCCACAGATCAATGAAATATTACTATTCTTCTTACTTCGCTGTCGGTATGTTTATTATTAATCATAGGAAATGTTTTATTTCCTTCATAAAATAGCCATTTGTTCTTCATCCTTAAACCATTTATTTCTAGAGATTAATATTCCCCATCAGTAATTGAGATCAGGTGTTCGGTATCACACATGGCTCTCTACTAGTGGAATATGTTTTAATTGATTAGATGGTGCCATTTTTTTCCTTTTAGTAATGAAATAAATTAGCAACTGCAGCGTGTTGTCCATGGACATCCAACCTGCAGAGAATTGGTTCATTACATGATACTCACACTTCTCCTCACATTTTTAGCTCCACACTTTCACAAAATGTAAATTTAGGGGAAAATATTCAAAAGGCATAAATAACGTGTGAGGGTGTGTAGGAGTTGGCCAGCTAATTTCCAGTGGCAACTTTAAAAATATCTTCTGAATATGATTTTTTTTTTTTCTAATGTTTGGTTTTTTTCATTGAGGTTATGACCATAATAAGTCCAGAAACATAATGAAATCTACACTGTACTCCAAACATGGGCCAAAATATTTGCTCTACTGGGCCAGGGGAATGCCAAAAAACCTCAAGTGATAGGGAAACAACTGATATGGTAGACCTGTGAATGTTCTGGTTGCAGAGCTAAAGTTCCCATTATGGAAAGATTTTAGATCTCAAATTTCACATATATTAAAGCATAAACTGAAACATCAACAACACCAACAGGTCAACAGAAATGTAAACACCAGTTTTCAATACATGGGGTGCAACTACATCATTGTCATTGAACCCTATAGTTACTCTATGCCACATGTAAAATTTGTGCAGAGTCCTTGCACTGGTGAATCACAGCAGCGTCACCAAAGTTTGGCCTAACACTATTCTCTAAGTTTTTCTACCTGTTCACAAGCTCTATGCTGACATCAGTGGATTTTTTTGGTCCATTTCCGTTCCCTCTGCAAGGTATCGGACGTCTTGTTCCTTCACCCCAAAAAACACAATACAATTCTGTCTCAAACAGAATTGCTCATCTGCAGTTGCAGTCTCTGTGTTTTTTGCTTAATACATAGCATACATTGCTTATTCCTGATGAGCACCCTTGGTCGGTGGCACTTTTATTTCTTTTATATGGAGATATCTCATCCAGTCAGCTTCAGACTTCTGTGTGGGTGCATGTGTTTATCTCAAAAAATAGATCTAATTCTTTATTTCTAAGAAAATAAGTTCAAGAATGGTCTGTGCTAGGAAAATAGACTGTTGACCTTGCAATCTGCATGAAAAGGTCCCTCCAATAAGAAAGAGGAAGAAAGAGTTTTCATATATCTTCTCTCTCTTGAATTTCCTTTGCAAAACGTGTGCTTTGAATTGAGGATACTTTGCTGCCAATGAAATACCAGTAATGGGTGAAGATACCCATTACTGAAAGAAAATGAGAATACAGCCTCTTACTTCATGAAAAATGTCCCTACTTCTAATGTGTATGTATTTGCCTGCTGTTTCCAAGATCCTCTGCTGTACATACACACATACCTACAAAGTAGTCAAAATATATGTAAATACATTTTCAAGCCACAAGCTGAAGTTTGCGTTTCTTACTGCGAGTTACTGCTGTCTGTAGATCAAATCTGGCAGTTCTTAGTCAAAACTCTCTGTAGTCATTTCAGGATTTTTCTTGAATGAAGAGTCAGTATGGACTATAGTTAATGCATCTTTTATTATATTATTCTGGTGATAGCCATTTTATCATGCCTGCACTAAAATTCCTGAATTTTACATCACTGATTAATTTCCAAAACTCTAGTATTAAAAGTAGTTGTCAATATAGATTAATGTACTTGAAATACTTCCTCAGCATTTACAGTGTTTCCTTACCTATGTCCTTTGAAAATAACAGTTCATTAGAACATTGTTATGCACACCTCCAGGTGCTATAAAGATGTCTGGAAGTATTTTGGTTAACTTTTTTCCCTTTCTAACCAATTATACTCAGTTTTCACCAAATTTCATGTCCCACAATGCAATTATTATGCATAAAAAGATAGACAAGGAATAAAGAAATATAAACCAAATGCACACCTAAGAGGATAAATATACCTCATATAAATGTACTACATGTTCCTGTATGTGTCACATCGCAAAGTGGATGTAAAACACTAACGTGATTCGCTAGGTATGGTACAGGGAACTTGGAAATCAGATCCATGGTTTTCTTTTATAGCAAATGTTCTTGAGTCACAATTTCTTCTGACACTGGAGAGGCAGGACTGCAGCAGAGCAAATGATCTAACCTGAGGCCTTAGGCTGCTTCTACAGAAGCAAACTTATCCATACAATTTAATTGTTGGCATCTCCCTGTAGCCTCACCAACATTCACTTCCCAAATAACTTTCAGGTGAGGTTTCAAATAGCAGTGCAGGTGAGACCAGCCTGTCCTCAGAGGAAATGGAAGAATGTACCCATAGTGGTGGAAGCCTTGCCATGCTCTTCTACTTGGGGCTAAAAAGGAGAGCATGGCCTGTTTTATTTATTTGGGGAATGGAGGGTGGATTGACAGACAGGAAAAAAAAAAATAGTATAGATATATTAATTTTGGAGTTGATGAAAAGCAGGATACAATACTGGCTAAGGCTACCTTAGACTATGGTTTAATGAAAAAATATATTTCAAAACCACCTTTATGGAGCTGGCACATTTCTCAAATTACTGAGATATATTTCAGGAGTGATTTTGATCTTACCTACTGTACAATACCCTAAATTCTATTCCTGACCAGACCAACACCAGTGTGAAGTGAGTCCTAGTGAAATTTCAATATGTAGCACTCAAGCACAGAGTTAAAGAATAATCATAATGGAATACAAAAATATAAATTTCCAGAGAGGATCTCAGCTTAGGCAAACACAAAACCTACCACTGATTACCAATGACAAAAGTATGATGAACTATGTTTTTTGGAGGTATTCTGGCTTTTAAAACAAGCTAAGTAAATAAATTCTCATCTTATTATAATAATAACAATTAGGCCTACTAGAATAATAATGGGCTTGTTCTATTTTACCTAATCAAATTGACCTTTTGTTGTGTACAAATTACGGTAAATATGTTTTTCTTACATACAGGCACTGCTAACAAGAAAAAAAATATATCAGTTAAATATACATGTATATATTTAAAAATATATATGAAATCTAATCTCCCAGAGATCGGCTGACTTATCATATGGTTTCCAGGTGATGGCTGAGATCATTCTTTACTTGTGGGTTGTGGGAGATCTGCAGCCAACGTTTATTGGGAGTAAGGATGAAAATTTTTTTACATGGATTGATGGAATCCTTTCTTAAGTTTTCATTTTTTTTTTTTTTTAAAAAAAGGGACATTTCTTTCCTACACATGTTTTTCTGTTTATCACCACCTCATCAAGAAATAGCCTAAAACATCTAGTGCATAATAGGTGATAAATGGAGCAATATTACATCATATCATTGAGGCAGGGCATGAATAAGTGAGGTTTTCCTTTTTGCTAGTTACACATTGCAGCAAAATTATTATAATTTCTCACCTCAAAACTCTTACGGCCAGACTCACCTCTTTTTTAAAATAACATTTCAACCACTTATTTTCTAGCAATGACTTTGACATCTAAAAGTAATATCGTTTATTGCAGTAGGCCTTCAGCAAAGGCCTTTTTTCTTTCTTCTAGTAGGAATTGCAGATTTTGTCTCGATATATCCCTGCATAAATATAAAATAACTCTACTGAGTTCCCCAGTTGTGCATAGCTCGAT
>KL287709.1:29971-55107 GCA_000699545.1 Podiceps cristatus | reverse complement strand
CACCCCCTAAATAAATAAATAAAAATTAAAATAAATAAATATTAAAAAAAAAAAACAACCCACAACAAAAAACCAAAACAAAACAAAAGAACCAAAACCAAAATAGGGTTCACCATCGTCTTTGCAAGTAATATGTCTTCTTTGGCATCTTCCATTTTGGGGGAAGCACACAGCTCTTGAAGGGCTGTGCACCATCTTCCTGCTCCTGGCTGATGTATGGGGAGCTGGAGCCCACCCATGTGGGCCTGGAGCTTCCTCCTGAGGTGCTTCAGGCAGACGCGAAACCTGCATCCTCTGCTCCCTCCAGGCAGAAAACCCATCCCCAAAAGCTGATCTTGCTGCGATGGCAAATGGCACTAAAGTCTCGTCTCCCCCTCCATCTGCAGCTGCCAGGCAATTTTGGGCAATATAAGTTAAAGAAGTCTTTTCCTGCCAGGAAGAGGAAAGGAAAAAAATTAGAGGTGGGAGGAAAGGGGGGGTGGGGGTAGGTGGTGTGTGTGTGAAAGACAGAGTGGATAGGTAAATATTTAAAATATTTTAAGGCTGCATCCAGAGGCATTCAGGAGTATTCTTCCTCTTGCGCCAATATTGCGTTTCACCTAAAGATGTGTTATTTGAACTTTCCTGGAATTTTTTGTGATTTCTTTTGGATAATTTTCTCCGTGGAGGCTGTAGTTTCCTCAGGTTAAAGCAAGAAGTGATGCGGAATCTGTGTCGTCACAATTACACCACCGGTAAGACGCTTGAATAAATGGGGCTGGTATGTATGGGAGAGGTGATGCCTCAAAATACAAGCTCTGCTGATGGTGGCAAAGGGAAGTTAAAATTATGCTGACCCTGGAGATAAGCTTATCTCCATTTGCAATGCACACACCACACATGTATTATTTGTCACAGAAGAATTGCCAAAGGCTCTGTGACATGCAAATAAGCATTACAAGAGTATTGTCAAACTCTGGCTTTCAACATCATGAATCATTCACAGAAAAAAATGGTGAGATTTTATTAAAACTCATGTGAATTTTAAATCAAATAAATATCTTGAGTTATATTTATTTACCACTGGTTTACTGAGCCTCTGAGCTGCATTTGGGTCCTATTTTTCAGCTGTTTTCTGTAAGGAGAACTTTACTTGAAAAGAAAGCTGGAATTTCCATTATTGCGAGGAGCTGGCACATACTGAGAGTTTTGTAATGAAATCATAACTGTTGGCAATACTGTGAGGAGTGCTTGCCTGGATATTGTTTCCTCTCTCTAAAGGAAATATACTACAAACTAATGTATTTGAGAAGATGGTGTCTTATGTGGGTATAGTAAATTTTAAAGAAGGATCTTCACACCTCCCCAAAAGTTTGTAGAACAGCGTTGTCGTATTTGCTGTGCGCAATGACGAAATAGGATTGTTCCAGGTGATCAGAAGTTTATGATGCTGTGCCCTTTGTGTGAAGAGCCGCGTAGCTTTTCCCAAGAACATATAGGGCTTTTTCCCGTGATGGGTGGTGGAGGGGCTGACTTGCTTCTTGTCAGCGGTGAGCTGCTTCGGCAGGCCGTGCTTAACCAAGGAGAGTACCGAGTTTCTCCTGATCAGGTTTTGGAAGGCCTGCTGATCTAGGAGCAGTAATGCAATACACATATTTGCATATTGTACCACATCCTTAGATGATACCCTGCACCTTTTGAAATTTTGCATGTGTTACCACGTATTTGCAAACACGCAGGGACCTTATGAATGATGCGCCTTCCTCTGTTGTAGCTGTAATGAAGTACGTTGCCGAGGATAACTGGCAGGCACTTAAAGAAAGGCTGGAGCATTCTGTAGCTGCGATGTTCATGCGTAAATTTGGTACAATCTTTATAAGCTTTTGGACCATGTCCCCAAGATTTTTCTTTTTCTCTCTCTTCCTTCCCTCTGTCTTCCCATGTGAAGTCACAAGACATGTGAGTAGCTTTGCTTTTAGTTTGGTTATCATTTTCTGCTGAAATGGCTTTGATCCTGGATTGAATAGGAAAACCATCAGGCAGCTGATAAGCTTAAATTCCCCTTTTGACCTTTGGAAAAGCACAAAAGCCTCCATTTTACCTACCAGATTTAGCTAGTCTGTGTTCGGGTGTGCCCTTATCAAAGACTTGATTAATCTGAGATGAATTAACTCAGTTAACACTTGAGAGTTATTTCGCAGCAAATCTCATAGCACATCTAAAGAGTTTTTTTGTCACTTTGAATTAGAGCCTAAACAGGTGGTGGCTGAAACTTGGTTTGAGCCGAGGGCAGTTCCTCACTGCCTCGGCTTCTCCTCTCGGGGGAGCGTAAGTAGCACCGCAATGATATTTGAGAATCTAGGGTGAAAGCAAATTTATTAGACATTGCTGCTGTTGTTGCTTGCTTTTAAGGTTTTTAAAATTACTTCTTAGAGTGCTATGTAAGAGATAAAGGAGGAGTAAAGGTCAGAATGGTCTTAAGTTTTCAAACAATATGGGTAAAATGAATGTTAATGCAGGAATGTGCAATTAGGGGCAGAGGTACAAGTGCTCATTTTAAACTTTGCTTCGAAATGTCTTGTAGTGTTGTGCGTATGGGGCTGAGAAGCTTTCTCTGAGTTCCCAGCCCCAGCAGAGAAGTGAGAGAACGGGAGCAGGCGCTGCAGTACAGAAAGAGGACGCAGAGGTGAGCAGGAGGAAGCACAAGTTGCTGAGTCTGCTCGCCCTAACAAGGCTCATCAGGTCTCTTTCAGTGCATCACATCTCGCAAACTTTAAACCTGAAATGAAGAGCCAAAAACTATGGTTGCCACTTGATATTTTGAGAAACAAAAGCCTGTTTTCCTGAACTCTGTGAGAACTCTGACTTTATGAGCATTTGCAGTATGGGATGAATCTTCTCCTGGGCTAAATGCAGACACAGATAAAATTTTACAGACACTTTGGAGTTTGTGTCTCAAAAACATTTTCCTGACTTAGTCTAAAAAATGCTCATGGAAAAATCTTCCAATAAATAACCAGGTCCCTGTAGTGGTAACTTCAGTGAAAGTACGTGCGTTTCCATTGAAATGCCGGGAGTGCAGCCTGCTGCTGCCCTGCCTGCACCTTCGGGAATGTCTGCCCGGCCTTGTACACGCGTGTTGCTGCACTGCAGAGCGACCCCGGAGCTGTATCCCCAGTCCCTGGCAGGGAAGGAGGTTTGAAATAGGGTAAAAGTGGAAAGGGGTGGGAGGGGCAAAACCTTTTTTTTGTGTGTGTTGTGTTTGGTTGGTTGGTTTTTTGGGTTTTTTTGTAGTGGTGGCAAATAAATAGATGTGTTTTGTAGACAACTCATGACCAAATGTATTGCTGCAATTCATTTGTTCAGCCATTCATAATGGGAGTGGCAATACAGGTCATTGTGTTACTTAAAGACATTTTCTATCTTTAAATTGCAGTCAAATAATTTACTTTTGCAGGGATTGTGTATCTTTTTTTCTGGCTGCGGTTATTTCTCTTCCCTCTCTTCTTAGTGAAATTCTGAAAATGTTGTCTGGAATAAATTGTCTCAGGTAGCAGATGCTGGGAATGAGGAATTACATCCCTGGTTCCAGCTTGGCCCATCAACTTCAAGGAGTTAATTACTTCCAAACTTTTCTCTTGTAAATAGGGGATTTAATCAATACTTGTTTGAAACATCACATTTACTTTCTACTTAGTAAGCAACTTCTGCTGAAGGAAGAGATACATGCAGGAATCTTTTCTAATAAAGAACGTAAAGTTAAAGTAATCCTTGCATCACTGATTCATTTAAGTTTTACTAGACATATTTTCAGGGGTGGGGAGAAAATTGCTTCAAGTAAAACTGGATAAGAAAAGCAGGGTATTTCTGTCTGGATTTTACTAATGAGCCCCCTTGTAAAACACCCTTGTTCCTCCTGGGGCATACCCTGACTGTCTAGAAAATGCTAGATACCTGAGGAGGGCAGGCAGCTTTTGCCGTGTGAGAAGGGTAGCGTCCAGCTTTGTGCAGGTGCAAACGCTGATGTTTGGAGGAAGGCAGTAATTATAAGCGGATTTCTGACAGGTTTGGCTTGCGCTGCTCTAAATTCTACTTTGAATTCAGCCTATCTGTTCACTCACCAGATGAACTGGTTTCCTTTTCTTTTTCACCCTCCCTGTAGATCGTTGACAGATGAGCTCAGAAAATGCTCCATGTGCTGCTTGACATCAGCTACTGAAGAACAGACTTGGGTAGATGTTGAGTTTGTCAGTGTATCTTTAATGCTCTTTTATGAACAACGCCTTGACGAATACTTCACTGCTCATCTCTACACCACAACGCCTTAGTTTCCTTTGGCTTTCTCCTATTCTGTCAGTACCACTTTGAGCTGGATTTTGGGAAGTGCCAGCATGCAAATCAGGTTTAGCTGATGCTTGGCAGCAGATCAGACTGTGAGGGTGTCAGGGGCAGCCCTGTGGGCAAGAAAGGTCAGTGAGCAGAAAAACTTTCTTGTAAATCAATGCAGGCTGCATCGTCTTTGTAGTTCAAGTCCAAACCCCTTAGGTCAAGCATAGCCCTTAAATTTTTCACTGTGATGGCGTATCCTTGTCTTGCATCAATAAATGTAACACTCAGCACTGAACAGTTCACAGATATGTGCTCTAGTTTCTCTCTTTTGCTGTATTTTAACTGGAGGTAATCCAAAGCTGAAGTGGACTTTGTTTTGCAGGCCTCTTTCTGCATCTCGTAACGCTGCTTGAGAGGGTTTGTGGGACCACTGAGAAGAAGGGTTGCTCCACTCATTTCTGATGTAGCTGTTCCTCTGCAGATATCTGGTTCACAAACACACTATGATTATTTGATTCCATGAAATACAAAACCACCCAGAATTTTGTAGCATTACAGTGTGTTTGGTTAATATAGTGGTGCCCTGATTTGTTGAACAACTTTGGCATTTCTCCAGGCACATTGTGGATTTGTCAGGATTTGTGTATGAGCTTAAGTCTTTGTAGGAGCAGGCTTAAGGGCAAGGTTGTGCCAGCCAGAGTGCGCGGGAGCAACCTGACAGGCCTCGTCTCTGGCTTCTCTTACTCTGTCAGGAAGGAAATTAGGGCTAGGAATATTGGGCAATATTTAAAACCAGAGTAAACAGTGCATAATGCTGAGCTACTCCTGTCACCTCTGTTTTGCACAGAAGCTTTGTCTCTGTCTGGATAATGCTCTTCCAGTAGGATAAAATGTTTATTTGTCGTTCTGGCAGTTGCAAGACATTAGTTCCCAAAATTTGGACTCTTCAGAAAGCAAGTGAATCCTCTTGCTCCTTCAGCCCCAGCCCATGAGACCCAAAAATCCTTAAAACCTGTTGTGCAGGAATATATAGGCAGATAAAAGCAATTTCAAAGGCCACTGTGTAAATACTTTATTGACAATTATCCCTTCTCTGGGAAAGGTAGCATAATTGTTTTGTGACATCTTGAGTTTACACCTAAAAACCTTTTGTTGCACCATAATGTTATCTCTTCCTAACAGATTCAGATTATCTAGAACTTGATTCAGCTTAAACAAATAAAAATCGGGGAAAAAAACCCTCTGCTCCTTCACACCTGGCTGAGCTTTTGCTTTGGGGAAGTATACCTGAGTCTGGATTGCTTTCCCCCATCTCTATACACCTTTTCAAATTTTGTAACACAAAAAGCTTCTCACTTTTAAAACTTTAAACAAGAGGATGCTGTAGAAAAAGCATGCATAAATAATGGCCAGTGGTGTAGTTTGATGTACACTAGTAGCCGCCTAAAATATAAATGGAAAACTTGATCGCTATTTAGAATGTTAGATCTTTCCCCTTTGGAAAACAGGCTTTAAATATTATCAGTGACCATTCTGATTAGTCCCAGCTTGAGCAAAGTTTTAATTTCTAGGATGTCTATAAAGAATCCACTTGACTGCATTTTGACCCTGGGCTTTTTAGTCTCCCTAGTTACAGAGCTGAGAAAAAAAAAAGCTTTGGAAACTAAATGCTACGTCTGAGTGACCAAATTACAGGGATAGACTGAGGAGGAGAGAAGAGTGGGAGAATAAAATCTTGGCAGTGCAAGCAGATACATTTATTGGGAAAAAAAATGCAGTTTCCTTATAGACTTTGGTTCTGAACAATGTGGGGCTTGATTTCGTTGATCAGCAAAGATAGGAGGCAAAACAAAGGGCACTTTGTCATGCTGGAGCTTCAGAAACATACCCACACCACAATGGCATGAAGCACAGTTTTTCATATAGCTTTTTGGCTCAAATTGAGTATTGAGTAAGAACAAAAGTTGGCAAAACCAGCTTTTTTGCTCAGAGAAGAATAACTTCTGTTGATCAGAGATTTTTGGAGAGATTTTTAATTAGACCAGTGCTGTGAAGGCTGCGGAGTCTACGGAGTTCAAAACAGATATGCAAAGTACTTTTCAATTCCTCATATTTTATCATCATTTCAAAGTCACCGGGGAGCTAAGTCTCAAACTGATGCCATGGCTTAACTCTGTATAGTTGTTTTCTGTCTGCCAAGCTTGAGTCACTGTGGCCATCTAGCCCCTTCTTGAGAGATTAAAATGATGGGAAGCTGGAATCCTTTCTCCAATTAAGAGTGAACGTTTCTATTCAAGCATGGATGCCAATTTCTCCATGCTTTCCTGTAAGTGAGTGGGATGGACAAGACCGTTATTTTTAATCCCGCAATGAATAACTGCAGAGCTCGACTAGGAGCGAGTGGCTGAGACACTGGTGGTCACCATAGAAGGTAGCTATAGGGTAAGGGGGACTTTTGGGCTGTACTTTGGTTCAAAACCTGTTCCAGATTCAGTGATTAAAAGCCATCCAGGAGACCTCAAATGGGGGGGGGGAGGGATAAGGAGGCTTTGAGGCATATTGTCAGCAGACATACTCCCAAACCATGTTACTGACCCCACTGCCTGGTACCTCGGCATGAACCTCAACAGCGGAGGCCTTAGCAGAAAGGAGGAGTGTGATGGTACCTGGGGAAGCACTGGGGCTCAGTTTCTGCTCAAGTCGTTCAGGACACATGGGTGATGTTTGCATAGGTAACTTCTGGCCAGCATGTCCCCCTACGTTATGTACTGTGCAGGAGGTTAAAGAAGTGGGATTGTTGTCTGGGTGTCTTATCTCCTAAGCTGGGACCAGCCAAGCTGGTGTGGACGTGTTTGCGTATATTGGAAGCGTTTGTGGCAGTTCGTTGACCTGCCACCATGCTGGCAAGCGTGCTCTTTCAGGAGCTTGCGTTTACTCTTTGGCTCTGTATTTGAGGGTTTTGGGTGCAAAGGAGGCGGCTGGGGTGCAAACTTTATTTCTGTGTATGAGATCAGCATGAAGCCTAGGCACCAGTTATACCCATTTCAGGTCTGGAAGTTCTCTTGGCTTATGATTTATAAATGTTAAAATGTTATAAATGTCTCCCAAACGTTTCTGGGAGAGTTGCAGCCTGTTTTAGAAGTCCCGTGTGCATGGGATACAATGCAATACATAGGGACTTGTTTTTTTCTAGTCAACTTTCAAGCCTGTGGACTCCCTGGACCCATGGGCATCACTGTTCAAAACGGCTGTCTTAAGCCCTGTTTTGAGAGAGGAAATGGAGCATTAGTGATGCACAAACTGGCTCTTTGCACAGGGACAAGTATTAATTCCTATTGTATATACAAATGTACATACATCTGAAGGGCCAAGGGGAAGACACGTTTGCCTTTACAGCTGGTGGCAGCAAAGAAACACAGCACAACTTGATTGAAAACACCTATCTTACTGTTTTACTAACTGCATTTTTTCCTTTCTTGTTTGTAGGTCTCAGATTCTGGATACTGGCTGTGGGATTTTTTTTTTTAATTATTTTTATTACTATTTTTGATTGGCTTTTTTCCCCCTTTTTCGGATGTGAATTGAAGGCCACCAGTTGAAGTGTGGGAACCGAGTGCAGGAGGACGCTCGCCTTGTTTTGTTTTGAATCCTCGTTTGCTGGGATACTTTCAAGCCCTCCTTCACAGTCATGTGGTCATCACAGCTGCTGTTCTTCACAATGCTCTTAACACCGTTAGCCCATGGTGAGTGAGAGATGGGGAAACTCGTCTGTGGGAAGGGAAGAGAGAATGGAAAATAGGAAGGATTTTGCCTACATCTTTTACCTAATGGTGGGTTTTTTTCCAGGATGTCGATTTCTCTCCATGCTTCCAGCCCAGGTCTTTGAATTCCCAGGCTACTTTATGTTAAGTCCCAAAACAAAGAACTCTGGTCACAGAAAGATTTCTTTTATTGAGTTCAGCTGCTACGATAAGGCAGACTTTCTTCCTTGTCCCCAAACCTGTTGTGTTTGTTGCCTGTGTGTCACTGGGATTCTCTCCTGTCCTCTGCATGGGAATGAATTTCCCTTTTCTGAGTACTGCTCAGTGAGGGTCTGCGTGTTCCCTTCAGCCACAGCCCCGGGGTGGGATCTTACTCACCATCATGCTAAGACTGTGTTTTCAAGCATTGCAGTGGATGTTTCCGTGCTCTGCTGAAAGATGGAGGTTCCCATACTCTCAGTGACGCCGAGCCTGGATGAAATGAAAGCAGCACAGTTGCCTTAGCCTGGCACGCTGCGTAACCCACCCAGCAATGTGGAGTCACGAGGTGTAGCACTGCGCTGCACGGCTCGGCTGCGTCTGAGAGCTGAGCTAAAATGGTCAGGCACCGCTGCTGGGCTGTGGGGACGTGTGAGCTCTAGCTGCGGTCTCTCTCTACAGCATGCTGTTGCCTACGGTATCCATTATATTCTTTTTCTTAAGCAGGAAAGCTTGGTCTTTTTATTAGCCGGGAAAATGTTAAATGAGATCTGATGCATTTAATTATTTTGAGTAAGATTTTTAAGGCCCGGGATTGTTTTTCTTTTGGTATGAGAGCCCTAAATGTAGGCCCCAGAAGTAAATTGCCAAGCTTCCTAAGTGCTAAAGTTGTTCAGGAGCTCCTGTTCGCAATGATGGTTGATAAATGCTCGGAGCGGAGCTTTGGAAAATCTGTCTGCCTGATTTTCCTGATGCCTAAATGCAAGGTGAGCTCCACGAAGGATCTTATTTTAATTACGGGTCAGTGGGAGCATGTTTGTAAATAACATGACTCCCTGTTACGTAGGCTGTGAGCCTCTGCTTTTAAAATATTCATCAGATGTTTTGTGCTTCATATGCACTGAGTGTGTGCTGAGACACTAAAGCAAAATTTTACAGCGAAGGAGGTTAAAAAATGAAATGTGTGTAATTGGCTGAACATACCTATTTATAGAGCACAACCTGTCTGCTCATATCAGATATAACACCTTTGGGCACAAAGGTTATCTGTACTATTGTTCTTCAAAGAAAACTCCTTGCTGATTTGAAAATTAGAATGAATATTTAAACTGAGCCAACCAATTGGGGTGGAATGAAAGAGCTATTAGGAAAGGTGCTCTCTTTTTCTCTAGGAAAGTTAAATAGCAAATGTTTTGTAAATCTTTACAATTAAACAATATTAACAGTTAAAGCAATTAACAGTTTAAATAAGCTGCTGGCAGTTCTGTTTTTAATTTGCAATGCCACCGTAGCTGGAAAATCCTGCCCGATAGTTGCAGAAAATGAAAATGTCACAAGTATCCTAGGAGTTGTATTATGCTACAGATGAGCAAACACCAGAGATGCAGAAACTAGGTGCCTGGAAATATTTCTGCCCTTTATGTTCTTCTACAACGCAAGCATACAGGGTGGCTACTGTGCTTTTTGTAGCAGACAGTGGTAGCCACCACACATCTAACCAACGCACGTGTTATCTCAACCCCATAGATCGCTAGTGAAAGTGCGTCAGAGGCTTACAGCCACCTTTGAGCGGTGGTGAGTGAAGACCTTTGGTCTGAGCCTCAGGACTTGGTTTGGTTCTCCCTGTTTTGATCTCTAATACCGGCCAGGATGCAGCTACCGTCTCAGAACCTTGGCCTGTTGCTTTTCTTTGGGGGCGCAGGTACTGAGCGTGTGTCTGGTTGTTTGACAGTGGTATGTTCCTGCTCCTAAATGAAGGGAGAAGACTGCAGTATGGCTATGTGATGTGGTATTTGATGAGTATGTTTCACATCAGCTAGCGCTGAGCAGCCAAACACACCCCATCTCCCATGGGGACTGAAGGACATGTGCACTGAAACTGGAGTTGTATTGGAGGTCAGCATAAGTGGTCTCATGGAGCTTCCAAGGCTTTAGAATCAGAGAGTGAATATCTCTTGGCTTTCAGGTGCGCTCTCCCTTGGTGCTGCCCTCCTTACGAGCACCTGCAGGAGGGCTGCCTGAAGTCGCTCTTCCCGCTAGGCTGAAGACGGTACACGTGTGTGCCACAGCCTCACCTTGCATATATAAATAGTCCAGTGAAGCCCCGCTTCCTTCCCCCGCCCATTAGTAATCCCCTTTCATTGTAAGCAGAAAACTTTTCTATTTTGTGTTTAACAGGACTCAAGCATTTGAGTTCCTGTGTCAGGCTGGAACGGCTCCGGTACCGCAATGATTGCCGG
Source organism: Podiceps cristatus (assembly GCA_000699545.1). NCBI lineage: Eukaryota > Metazoa > Chordata > Aves > Podicipediformes > Podicipedidae > Podiceps > Podiceps cristatus. The sequence goes on along the minus strand of KL287709.1, from coordinate 44,600 downwards.
AGTCGATATGAACTACTTTTACCGACTAACCTCACTGCGTCTCGTTCACTTTTGGAGCTGCCCTGCACAGTCTCTTCATCTGTAGCAGTAGTTACATTATAGATGGATTTCTTAGGCCAGTGATCTCATAAATTTGTTGGGGGTTTTTATTTGTCTGCTTTGGTTGTTTTGAAGTTTTTTTGAGAGGGCTTTTTTTAGCTGGGAGTATATTGTGTGTCTTGTGCTGTAATGTCAAAGGGCGTATGACTTCGGTGATCTGTAAGATGAAAAGTAATCTTCCAGGATACTGCGCTGGTACAATGTGGTCTTGTTCATAAGCTCTTGAAATAATGAAAAGGGAGAAAGTCATGAATCCTTGCAGTTTCTCAGTGATGATGTTAATCTGCTGTATCCTAAGCACATAGGCACTCTGCTGTCTAGTTTTGCTTGGACTGTTCTGAATCATAGCTCACAGAAAACTGAAACCATGTGAAATACTTGAGATAATAGCAGAATTGAGTAGTGGATGCTTCCTATACTGTTGCTCTCCGCTTGAATGGAAAACAGCTTACAGCTTGTATGGACACCACAGGTCAGACCAGTGTGGGAGCCCCCAGAAAGTTATCCTCTCTTCTAAGCTCCAGCAAAGCCTGTAAATCCATCTGTTGGATAAAACTAAACCTATTCTACAGAATTAGAGAATTAGCTGAGATAAAAAGCAACAATATCGGGAAACAAAAAAACTCACCAGTGACAACAACAAAAACAAAGGCTCTGTCAGCCTTTGCAAGGGCTCTGCTGTGGCCAGGGCTTTTGCACCACCTTCTTTTCACCCCTGTTTGAAAGCTTTTCCCAAAGCATCCGATGGCCTGGACTCCCAGAAAAGTGCTGCTGGGCTTGAATGCCCCCATGTACGCCTTGAACAAACTGATCCTTTTTGCCTGTAACCAGTGGATTTCCCAAAGGCGTTTTCTGGAATGAGCAGCTGTTCTCATCTTCCTCCCCTTCCTTGTCTCAGCCTTCCTCCCCTTGACCTCAAACAAAGCAGGTTTCTCTTTACCCGCAAATGAACACTGTCAAAGTTCACCCACAAGAGATGGATATGACAGGCAGCAACTCGGCTCACGAGCCTGGTGAGACCTACACCTGTTCTGTCACATTGCTGTCCTGCTCCCGTGTGGCCAAGAGGTCTGAGATTTAACACTTCCAGACTGTTGGACAATAATAATGAAAATAAAAGGATTCGGAACTGCATGTTAAGAGCAGGCTAGGAAGGATACCATAGTGTGATCGCTGTGAGGGGAAATTTTGCACGTCTCCAAACTACTAACTTATTTTAGGCTTCGGAGGAGTGCTGGAAGCCTGCCATATGCAAAGATCTTTATCATCCCGTCAGATTGTTTTATTATTATTTACTTTTAAAAATATTTTAAGGATTGTATTGTGAAATTGTAATTTCATGATGGGCAGCCAAGAGCGATTTTGGTGTTCTTGGTTTGTGTTTTTTGTTTTGTTCCTCTAATGCTTTAACAGCCTAATCCAAACCAGGAAAACCACTTATTATTACTCAGATTAAAGCAATAATCCAAATTGCCCAATTTTCTGTTGGAGATGGTTACAAATGCAATAAGGTCAATGGGCATGGTGACCTGCCTGTTTCCTCCGCTAAGCTATCGCCCCGCAGTCAGGTTGTGAGAGTGAGCCGTCAGCGTCCTGGTTCCTGCTTGGGCAAAGCATGGTGTCACTGGTGAGGGTTGCTTCCTCCTTGGTCCTGCATCTGCTTGGGGTTGTTTTTCATCTGTTTTAACCCTTTGCTTGTTAACAGGTTGCAGACTGTTCCCTCCTGATGATCCATGGGGTTAGTCATTGCTGTGATTACTGAAGTTTCTTAATGTTTGTCTCCAATGTGATTTTTGAGGTAGAACCACACACTTATCCAAAGCTAAGCAAGATTAAAGCTGGAACAAGTTAGGCAATAATATAAGCAAAACCAGGCTGAAATTACAGGATAAACAATAGCTATCTAACATTAGAGTAGTTTTGCTATTACAGCCAGGGCAGGCTAGATGAGAGCCATCTGATCCTGGAGGAAGTTGCAGGTGCAGCAACGATTTCTTAAATAACTTTGGAGATAGAGCTAAGTTTGAGCTAAAATAAGTTCTAATTCAGACAAAGCCTGACAAGTCCTGGTGCCTGGTATTGTTATGAAGATTAAGGCCTACTGCTGACACTTGACAGCACGAAACTGGCAGGGCTACAGTTGCTGCTGGCCCAACTCTGAATTTCAAAAAAACCCAAGTTGCCTCGAAGAATTTATTTATGCAGAGTTGCAGCGTAGCTGTGAAGTGACCTTCCTGCGTTTAGGGACAGATGCCATCTTGCCTCTCTGTATGAGAATTAGTTCAAGATGGGACTGAGCTAATTTATCATTTGCAGAGTAGAAACTTTGAAGTCCTCTGAAGTCGTCACAGCTGTAAGGAAGAGAACCTTGTCTGTTGTCCTGTTCTGATCCTCCGTGCTCCTGTGCCGCCTTCCCGATGTTTCTGGGAGAGAACTGTGGTGAGGGAGGGCTGCGTCTTTGTGAGAAGATGGCGCTCGAAGGTCAGGCTGATCTCTCTAGGCATTAGCAGGTCCAGATGCCGAGCCAGTTTCTGTGGGAACAGTGGAAATATTTATTACTGAACAGCACTGGTAGTTGCCTGGTGACAATGATTCTGTTAAAGCAAGCAGCATTATCTTTCCTGGGGGAATATACGATGCTAGCAAGCTGGTCCTTGGTGACAGAGCGCTGTTTAATGTGAGCTGAACATTTGCCTCACCACTATTTTAATACAGTGGAAATACTGTCACTGCTTAAAATACATACTGTGTTTCTTTTATACTTGTACAAGTGTTATGTTAGCTAGTGAATGGTGGATAATTGCCTTTTACTACAATACTCTTTATATAGTCAAAATGAAATACAAGAGACATGTTTTATTAGTTGTGAAATAGCCAAGTTGACTTCCAGGCTTCTGCCTAACTTCATTGTTTTAAAAGATTAATCATCCTTGAAATATTTATAATATTTGCTATTCTTGGCAATTTGTATTACCTGCAGCCATGCCACCTTTTCTGTAGCCGAACAAGTGATCAAGGAAGGCTTTTCCTGATAAAGGGGGTGGCTGTTCTATGTATATACTACAGTGCTTCCATTAGAGGCAATGTACTAAAATCAGGAGTATGAAGTTCCCCATCTGATGGCTTGACCAATCTATAAGCTGATAGAGGGTGAAATTCAACCTTGCAAAGACTCTACACACCATTTAATTCTCGCTTGAGCCATTAAGCAGTGTAGAGGTTTGTGTGCAGACCCACTTCACTCATGGCTAAAGTTCACACTAAATAAGGAAGGAGGCTTTCAAGGGTTGTTCTAATAATGTTTTTTTTTTTTCCATTCGGTGTTTGGCAAGCATGTCTGCTCATAGCATCTTCCTGTGTTTTGAGGGGGACCAAGACCTTAGGTACTATTTTCACTTGCCATTTGCACCAAAGCACGCTCTCCGTGGAATGTGCAACCCTTAGCCATCAGTACAGCTGTAGTTGCAATGGAGCTGGAGTTACAGGATTTGAAGTACAGAAGCAGGGTGGTGACGAGGGCCCAAATTAACGTATGGAAGTTATTCCTTGCGGTAACCTTCTGAACATGTGTGACGGAGTGGTAGGGCATGTGGGTTTCTTCCTGGGCCCCAGCACTAGAAAATGCGCTTGCTCTCGCAGCAATGGGAAGTGGGGAGCCGTGTTATCCTGCAAGCCTCTCACCTCTGATGCTTGTTGCATTTGTAACCGTTTCCTGACAAGACTGGTTCCTGATCTCTAGTGACCAACTCTGTGTGCTCTAATTTTTTTTTTTTTTTTTTGTAGTGTTAATTAAGCCATAAGATGTGACAGCATGTGAATTACAGTGTAGCAACTCACGCCCAGCACATTCAGGCACAAAGATGAAGACCAAATGGCCTCTGTGCAGCTGAGTGTGAATTATTGTGCCGTAATTTAATTCCATTATATTTTACTGTGATTATAAAAATATTTTTGTTAGTGAACTTCTTTTAAGAAAAGTTACTTTTCAAAAAGCAATTGAAAAGTACAAGACAGATCTTGTCACAGAGAGGGAGCTTTGTGACAACCTTTGGGAAATGTGGAGTTCTGTTGAATCCTGAAAATGCATATTTGTGCTGTTATTAACCGTAGGTAATAAATGGGTGTTGTGGTGCAGACATCTGCTGTCTGAAAACTGACCAAACTTTAACTATTCCTTTCATTTCAGCTGCCAAGCAGTTGCTACGTAGGATGACTAGGTTTATTTGTTCCTGACCTGGTCTTGATTTGATATGGAAACCTTAGCTCGCAAGCAGTCTCTTGAGCCATCTAATCTTTTTCCAGTTCCAGTGCTATGCAAATGGACAAGTCAGACACTCTTATTATGGCTGGTGCCTTTGTTTTCAGTCCTAGGGAGCGCTGAGTGAATAAAGAGGGTGGGTTGTCTGTGGGAGGGTGGAAGAGCACAAGAGGGACTGGGCTGATACGCATCATCTGCTGCATGTTGGGAAAAATTAGCCAACCTGGAAAGTGGCTTGGGTGCTGCTGGGGAGGGAAAGCAAAAGGGCCATGAATGTTTTCAAAGTTTTTCTCAAGATTTCTTTGTCTTCTACAAACCTCTGATACTCTTCCTTTTTTTTTTTTTTTTTTTTTTTTTTAAAGCTTGTAATCTTTCTTTTTTTTTTTTTTTTTTTTTTTTTTTTAAAGGCAAAAGGCAAAGCTCATGCAGTTAAGGTTACTTAATGATTACCAGGATAAAACCCTCTTCCCAGTGAACTGCTTTTAAAGAAATGAAGGAAGAGCAGCCATGCACTTGTTGTGGTGGTCATTGAGATGATGGGATCTCTGACTGTCTCTCTCTTGGGATTCGGGAGGATGTTGAGCTTGTTCCTCTGTGCTGATCCTGGTGTGTGTCTTGTGCAGAAGTCCCTGGCTAGCAACCACTGTGAGCTAGACCTGTCCCTGACTAGTCCTTGTTATAGCTAAGTGTGGAATAAATAAGCAATAGCTATTAAAAGTGGACTCTTCCAAGGAATTTACTGTCTGAATCAGCTTTACTCATGCTCTCAGCAACTTCTAGCTGATCAGGGTATTGATGGAGCCAGAAGTATTTCACTTTTGGTGGATATCTGGGTTTTAGGAATATTATAGTTGCCCAATGAAAAACCATGATCAGTACATATCAGTAAATCAGTAAATGTCTGTGATATGATTACTATGGTTTGGCTTTAGATGTAAATACTTTTAAAAAACCTCAACCAACCAAATAAAAAAAAAACCTGCCTTACCTCCAAATAAGCACATCAGAATAATCGTTTTAGACATCCTTTTGGAGTTAATAATCCCAAGCAACCAGGGCTGAAAAATGTAGTGAGTCAAACCTGACTAATATGGTTACAGGAGTCCCTTAGCCAATACCCAGGGGTACCATGGAATGCCAGGGTACTTTCATGTCTGCAGCTGTTTCTGCACATGAGGAGACAGCTTGTCACCCGCCCTCCTGGACATGCAGGATGCTCCGGAGGGACTGGTGTGGGGCCAGCCGAGGTCGAACAAGGCTGGTGCGGTGGAGAAAGAGGAGCAGAAGTGGGCAGCTTCCCTCTCCTCATCCCAGTGAACAGGGCAGATGTTTGCCTACCATTTCCTTGTTTGCTTCCACTTAATGCTTCATCCTCTGAATGGGAAAATGGAGATCTATTTGGCTAGTTGCTAATCCTACCCAATAATTTGTTAATGCTAAACTTTAGATAAAGTTTTTATGTAGTGAAGGTGTCAGGAAGCTACCAGGGGATAGAGAGAACCTGCTGTTCTGGGCTGTGTACTACAGGGGTTTGATGGATGAGGCTGTGCATCTTCTCCCTGAGACTTGGAGAGGTACAAGACATGGAGACGGCTTCACACCTGAAGTAGCTGCATAGTGGTGGTGCAGAGCCACCCTTTTCCAGAAATGCAGGTGGGGAGCCATGGCCAGGTTTTGAAAGGGCAAAAGCTTGATGTGCCCATCCTTCCTGTGCAGCTCCAACACCTCCTTTTTGGATGTGAATATGCCCACAGATGGGATGGGGTGGGATGTCACTCCTCTTTCTTTTCCTAATGACTTCAGCTAAGCTTAAACCATTGGAGTGGGAGAAGAAAGAAAACAAACAAATAAATAAATAAAAAAAACCCACAAAACTTACTTTTAAGGGTTGTCTGGCCCTAGTTCTCTCATCCATTTAAGCTGGACATGTTGAAGTACTTTAAGCTAAAATGAGAAGAGTGAGAGTAAGGGAGTGAATTAGGGCCACCTTCATTCTCACACTGCCTCCTCGGTTGCTGCTAACCTGCTCCCACATGGTCTGGGCAAATCTGCCATTTTCCTCTGTTAGGAAGAGCACCCTTGGCCCAGCACAAACAGCAAGCAGAAGCTCTTTATTGCTAATGAAACTGCTGATTCCCTAGAAGAAACCTCTAAAACCCATTTTATCAACTCCACAGTCATGTTAAATGACTCCTGGAGCCATCTGATGTTTTATTACCCCATGGCGAATTCGCTGTTGTTCAGTTGGTTCCTTTAGTGATCACGATTTCTTGAATTGGTTATGTTATTTGGTAATGTGATTCTATTTGAATTTGGAAGAGATTTCCTACTGCTCAATGAGCAACTCATCTGGGAAAGATGCTGTTGGAAGGGAAGAAATTAAAAGCATGGCAGAGAGTTCAGAAGCTTTCCCCTGCTTGGGATTTCCCTGATTTCCAGGAAACTGTTTGGTGATGGGCAGCCTGTCTCCCCCCCTCCACCCCCCCCGATTATTCCTCCCAGTGCCTGGCAGGACCATCTCTGTTCCCTCATGAATTGGCTTCAAGCTGGGGGATGCTGAATGGGTTTTCAGCCACCACCCCCCAGGTGTTGCAGTCTGCCCATCGCAGAGAGCGTAGGACTGGGCTGGCATGTTTTACATTACAGTGCAGTATTGAATGCATACCTTAAATTCAAGGAATTTAAGTCAGAGCAATACCTACTTTCATATATTTCCTTGAGCTTTGCCATGCTGGGCTGCCTTCCTGATTTCTTGCAGTGACTGATAGGATTAGGTGCCTTGGATCCTGAGGTATGAGTTTGTTTAACATAGGATTCAGAGATGCTAAAGATCCTCCGCAGGATCTGGGGACTCTGTGGATTAGGGTGGTTGGGTAGAGGAAGAGGTAAGGACTAACAATATATAATTTGGGTATTGTCAGTCCCTCCTACACTGTAATCTGTAGAAATTGAGGTGCCTGAGGGACCTTAGAAGCTCAGTCCAACTGTTGGTTGTTCTTAAATGTCTAAAATGTGGAACCATAAATAAATGGGACTTTAATACTGAGTTTTTAGGGTCTGATCCAAATCCCGCGCAAGTTTGTGATTCCATGTAAATGCACTTTGAATCTGGTCTGCTCAGCTCAGGGGGGTTATTTTGGGGAAAGCTATCACATAATATGGGAGAGGTTGTACCCTGGGCTGTGTTTGCATGATCTACTCTCAAATCTTAGTGCTCGCAGCGAGTTGACCAGGTTGTGGGCTGCTCCCCTGCCCCAAGAGCTGTGGTGCTGTGCTCTGTCCTTATTCTCTTGGGAGACTGTTTTCACAAGAGCTTGAAGGGAAACAATTAGCAGTCATCAGTGCTGCTGATTTAAATGAGGATTATTTTTTTTCTTTTTCCCCTCTGCAGCTCTTGTTGCTGAAGATCTGTCTCCAATTTTTAATTCAGTGTTTTGTTTCTATTACTGAAATGCTGGAGGCTGCAGTAAGGGTTGATTTAGTATCAAGAGAGCAGATGACAAAAAGAAAAAAAAAAAAAGCTTTGGTATGTCAATCTTGTGTAATACGCCTCTCTCTAGAGGGGTGAAGGGGGAAATGTGCATGTGGGTTTATAAGGAAGGCTGTTAGACTGTCTGCAGTATTTGCGTTGGGTTGGAGTGGGGCTGGGAGCTTAGCTCCTTTGCAGCTCCCGGTGCAGATGAACGAACCCGTGTGGCAGCATCTCTGCAAGCAGGGAAAACCAGGGTGGTGCTCCACAAAACCAGGTAGAGTGGTAGCAACCGTGCCAGCTGCCTGCCTGCACGGCTCAGAATGCACCCTTTCCCTTCCCCTACCATCTCTGCTCTTCTGCATCCAGCTCCGGTGCTGACAGGCGTTCCTGGGAGGGGGACTCCCCCTCACTCCTCCAGCGGAGCCACGGCTCTGCTTTGCAAGGCAGATTCATGGCCAAGTCCTTTTTATCACTTAATATTTTGCCAGCAAAACTGCTCGCTTGTATGTATATGTAATTTGTGGCATCTTTTAAGGAAGAATGCCTACTTGTAATAGTTGTAGGAAAATTCAGGTCACTGAATTTATTTTTGTGTTTGTATTTATATATGTATACATGCATACGTGTGTGTGCTTTATATATAGTTTTCACATTGTATATATAAACAAACTTATGGAGAGTCTATCTAAGCTTCGAATAATGCAAGGAATTTTTAATATGCCTTCATTGTATTGACGTGACTTGAAATCTGGCCTGTCATCGCAATTTGTAATCTTATAGGCATATGCAATTAAAAATCTTACTATTAGTTATTACTCTGGGGGAATTCTGAGGACTAAGAAATCTAATAATGTTTAGTTGTTTTCCTTAATTTGATTGGAACAAAAAAATAATAATTTGGCCTGTTGGTCAGATGCCAAATACATAATGAATTTTTATCATCGGCAGACACCTTAGAGTCTCCAAGCCCTGCTGACAGAAGTGCTTGGAAGTCATGTGTTACAGTATCAGAAATTTAAAAAAAAAAAAAAAAAAAGTAGTACTTGCTTATCTTTATGCTTGTGTCTGACAAAACAGGTCTGGATGTAAATTTTGGGAGCTGATGAGCTCTTATTTTTGAGAAGTGAGCTATTTTCATGTCTTTAGTGTTTCTGTCTCTCATAGAGCAGTTGCCATGAGGCACCACAAGCACGTCCTTGCATCCTGACAGCTACAATTCTCGTTTCAGATCGCGAACCTGAATTCACAGGAGCTTTAGATTAAAGGGGTGGAAGACAATAAGATGGAGGAGATGAGGCACAAAATGGATGAACCTGTGTGCTCTGTTTAGTGTCCTTGGGGACTTGAATTAAAAATGGGGGTGGGAATCCTGTTCACTAGAAACCCAAATGGTTTAGACTATTTGCTATATGCTGTGATTTGTAGCATCGGTGCCAAAAAACTTCCTAGCAGTCCCCAAGGGGCAGAACCAGTCTATTTTGATGCCTGGCTTGATGTGGATTCATGTTTTATGTCCTGCGTGCTGTCTGCCCCAGTAACGCTGGCCGTCCCCGATTCACCTATATAATATCGTAGCCCTTCCTTGCTTTTCTGTCACTAGGGCATTGAATTGTGGTCTTTCTCCACTAACCAGCCAGCAGTTCTTGCTGCAAAGCATAGTAACTTAATTATTTAGTATCTGCACTGATTAGCTTCACATCTTGAGGCTATACAGACTCTCAGCCATGGAACATCTGGTGACAACCCTGTTTCTTGGGGCCCTAGCCCTTGCACAAATACAGCCTCTTTCTTTTTGGATCGTAAATAGATGACAAATGTAAAATACTTCAGCTCTTGGGGGAGTGCAGACATGTTGAACTTCATTATCCCTCACTGGTCAGTTGGCAAAATGCAATCAAGAATTTTTGAGGAGGGCTGACGTATCCAATATCATTCTGGAACACTATTGTAGTGAGAAGCTTAAAGAAGGACAAGTCTAGGGCACAGAAAGGTTGATACAAGGAGATGGAATCAGTCTGTCTAGCACTCAGGAAAATGCGGTGCATTTAAAAGGGTAGACTTTGAAGTCAATGGGAGCCGCGAGTTACAGCGCTCTTGTGAGAGCGAATTAGACTTGCAACCAGTTTTGGTGCCAAGACCATTTTAGCACACGTCACCACAGCTTGTGGTTTTTGATGATGTACACTGGGATATGGCAATCTGAGTTTCTTACGGAGGTGGTAACTGCAAAGCTGCCAAATATGCCTTAGTTTTTATAAATATATTCATTGGTGGCTATACAATAATAATGCTTTAAACTGCTACAGCTTTATGTATGAAGCCAAATACATGTTTAAGATGTATAGTAGCCAGATGTATCACCTGGAAAGTAATAGAAATGCTAGATAAAGCTGTGGGGAAAGAGCTAGTTAGAGCTGGAAAGTAATAGCAATGCTAATTAAAACTGTGGGGTGGTGTTATAGCAAAAGTATTCTTCCTGGGGAAGCCTGGGGGAATGTTTGTTTGTAAAGCTGAATATATGGCTTTGACAGTATTTAAAAATACCACGAAATCAAACAAATAAAACCAAAACCAAATAAAAAAACCCCAACAAACAAAAAACCACTACCAAATATTTTGACTCAGAGTTTACTGTGATGTCAACTGTGAGTTGCAAATCCTCCCAGCCTCCTTCCGATCAGGCTGCTTGTCCAAAATGCATTTTCTGGGATGATCCACCTTCCCTCTATAGGCTGCGAGAGGAGATGCTAGTCTTGACCATTTAAGTTCATCCGTGCAAAATTAAGACTATGTATGCAGACACTACAAGTTTGACAGTTCCTCAGTGGAGAGGTTGATCAAGTTTTGCTTTTATTAAATTATAGAGTTCAAAGCAAAGTTTAGGAGAAAATCATGCAAAGACAGTGAATGAACTGCGAAAGCTATGTGCTTCATGCCAGTAAAATAATGCTATTGTATACTAGAGGGAGTGAAGGACTTCTCTCATTATAAAGATCCTTAAATAACTTACAAACATTATAATCAACTTTCTTTCCCCCCTCCCTTACCTTCATTCCCTTCCCACTTCCCAAGCAAGGAGTGGAGACACCCCCTCCCTTAAAATACCAAACCCTGCAGATCATCTTGTCTGTGGAGAATTGCGACTGTTCCTCGGAGACTGTCTCCAGGGTAACTTTGTTTGCGAGGTCCTCAAGGGGATGCTGCCCTTCAGACTTTGTTCTGGGAAACAAAGCGTTTGCCGTACGCCCTCAAATACATTGCATTATAATGCTTTGAATATGTCTGAGTACTTAAACCCTGCAGAACACACAGGACTGTCATGCCAAAGCGGAGTGGGATCAAATAGGTGTCAACAGGACGTCTTGATAGCAAATGTATCTGCTTATGTATTAAAATAGACGTTCAGTGAAGCAAGACGTTGGCTTGAATACAGTGGTATTTGATTTAAAAGCATGCTCTTTGTTTCAAGAGCTGTGCTGTTCAGAACAATTCTCTTTGTATTGTTACTTGCTGAGTATTAATTGATGGCCAGTTAACTAATTGACTCCCTTTCAAATAGAGAGCTGTAGTAAATAATTTATTACTTGACTAGGAGCTTACGTGATGGCTGAGATTATTGACATGGCACATGCAGTCTATCCTTTTAGCTGGAAGAAGGGAATGAACATTTTACTTGTCTTTTCTCCTGCAACTTCAGTGTACCTTATACATTGAACATCTGGAAACTTCTCCTCACATACCCGTGTACAATGCAAAAAGAGACCTGAAAAGTCAGAAAACTTGTCCGTCCCTGTACTTGTAGGAAATAGTCTGAAGAGATTCCTGTGGTGGTCTTTGGGGGAGATACTAGTTAAACAAGCTTTATCATTCTGAAAAGATAGCTTGTTTCATGGGCAGAGGAAATAATGAAGACTGAGTTTTTATTTTGGATTCTTTCCTTCACTGGAGAAGCCAGTAGGATCTGTCTCTGCTGCCAAGCTCTACTCACTTCCATGAAATTTTGCAGAAATCAAATTATGTTCTCTGTCCTTTTTGCCAGTCTAGGTTCCAAATGGGGAATGGGCTAGAAGTGCTTAGGGGGATACTGTCCAACAGACCTGGTCTGTGAGCTCTGTATTAACTTCAGGATCCTCAGAGAATGAGCCAAAACAAACTAAACCAACCCTCCAAAAGCCCAACTAACCAACCAACCAACCGCCATCCCTTCTGGTGTGCAGTTGGTTCATTGCTGCCTGCTGCTTCCTTGTGTGGATGGCGTCTGCTGGCCCGGCTCCTTCCCCTCCTCTGCCTTGGCGAGGTTGGTGAGTGCCGTAGGGTGCACAGTCCCCTTTGGCCTTGACCGTCAGAAGTCAGTGATAGGGGAAACGGGGCTGTCAGTGGAACCGTGCGGGTTCAGCCTCGCAGTGCAGAGGCCTCCTACAGCCATGTGCTCCTTCACGTGGCGATTACAGCGCCCGTTGGTTTATAGTGTTAGCTGCTGATGACGTACGATCCATCAACAGCACTTATGGCTGAGTGGAACGAGGGTGCTTGTCATAGAGGTGGGGGTCTGTATGAGGGAAATGCTATGGCACCATTAAAATTACACAATGACACTGTTGAAATGAAACCCTATAGGATGATATTGCAGATAGGGCTTCATTTTCACAAAGTTTCTGGACCTGACACCAGTTTCCTTAATTTGACACCTCTTCGTTCAAACAGAATATCAAAATGGCACTTAAATTACACTGTGAGTGAAGAGCTTAGTAATAACCATGCAGTGTAATGTGTTTAAATTAAAGCACAGTGTTGTTTCAGTCTGGGGTTTCAGATTTAACTTTCAAATGCTTTTCATCTCAGTCTTGCAAATTTGACAGATGCCTTTTATTGGTAGAAGGTTGTAAAGACTATTTTCATTTACCTGACCTAAAGGACAACAGAATTTATTTATGTTTGGGTGGGTTTGCAGCACAGTGAATTAGCAGTAAACTGATACTTTAGGTCTTGTGTTTTTCAAAAAATAATTCCTCCCAGGCTTTGATTTTTTTTTTCTTTTTTTTTTTTTTTTTTTAACTGTGCTAATACATTTATACAAGGCTGTTTTTGGGGTTTGTGTTTTGTTTTGGTTGTTTTGTTTGTTTGTTTTCCCAGACAAAGAAATCACATTTTCTGTTCAGGAGATCATAGGGAAATTTTCACAGATGGATTGGCAGCACAAAAAAAAATATCTTGTAAAATAGAACAATGTTCTTTGAGAATGCTTTTGTATTCCTTTTGGGTCATAACTCGAATGCCTTAAATTTCATGTGTGTAGAATGTATCAGTGTTGATTTGCGATGCAGACACCTGGTGTGCTGTATGCCTTACAGATATGCTTGTTGCTATTAGTATCTGTATCCTGTGCTATTTTGGTGTTAATTCTGCTGCTGATACAATCTTAAATCTACAAAGGCAATAATGAAAAGTTAGGAAATGTTAAAATCCAAGTGTCCTGGGCACAGTGAATCTGACTAAACAGCACCCACTGCTGAGGTGCCATAACTTTTTCACACTGGTATGCTAAAGTCTTCGGAGGCAAAGACTGCTTGCTGGAGAATTGTAGAGTAACTAGCACATCTTTGCAGGCTAGGTACTCTCTTAAGTAGATTTCATTTTTAATTTCATTTAATCTTCTTGGGCCAACATCTATTCCTCTCTGTCATTCGTTGCTATTTCCATCTGCTTTGTGATGGTGGTGTGATCAACTATTTTGTTTTTCCTGCAAACATTTCACCATTAGATTTTTATGGATGTTATGGTTTCCACTTGACGGCTTCATGTGGGGGATCTGCATGAATGCATCTGAAGTGTGGGCAGCTCTCCTTTTTTGGTAACAATGTAGTATTCTTACTTGATATGTACTGAAACCTCAGAGTTGGCACTTGAAGATACAAGTTGTATTTTAATAAGCAAAAAGCAGAAATTAGAGTGAAGATTTGAGGAGGGTTCAGGCATCTGTGTGTCTTAACACTCTTAATGCAGCGTAATTTTTTGAAAACGTCATTTCAGCTACAGTCACTCCCAAAGATCAGTTAGCTGTGAGATAGAAGCAAGGAATTGCCACAGTAATACTGTAAATCTGGCGATGGGGATCTGAAAATATCATGGTGTGATTCGCATGGGACCCTTCTTGGTCACCATGTGCCTTCTCAGGCAATCCCCAGGTAGGGGAGAAGGCAAAGAACTCTCATGCCCTGGGCTCAGAGGTTTTTATTCATTTGTTGATTAATTCATTTGTTTTCAAAATGTGCTGCCTACTTTCTCTCCTTGGTCTTGGATGATGATAAATCGAGGAGGCAGTCCTTCTCAGAATAGCATTCTTTACAGTGTCATTCCTTGCCCTAGGTGATACTTTTCTGCCTGGTGAATAGACTGGTGTTACAGAGTGGTATCTAAAGAGGAGCAACAGCTGGTCTTTGTGTGCATCAATAGAGACGGAAGAGGCATATGGTATCGGAGATACTCTTCTCCCCGGAACTGAGGCAAAACCAGCTAAATCCAACCTTGTTGTTTGTTGCACCCTGGTGCTTACTGAAGTCTAAGCTATCCCCTGCTCCCTTCCCACCTCTGTGGAGAATGATCTTTGGGCATATCCAAGATAACTGTCCAGAAAACATATTTAAGTAAATTCTGCCCTTAATGGCTCTTAATTAATTATTTGCTTAATTTTTGGACCAGCTAGTTTAGCAGCAAGCAGGGTGTTGTGGTTGAGCCCCCACCGGGTGCCCCGCTCCTGCCAGGGTGGGGAGAGAACCGGGCACAGAGAGGCACAACCCGCA
>KL287709.1:19120-29940 GCA_000699545.1 Podiceps cristatus | reverse complement strand
GGAGAGCGTCAGCCGAACCGGGCAGCGAAGGGGAAGGGAACAACCAACCAGCCCCAACACCCCCCGGAGCAGCGGGCACTGACCGGGGGTCACAGCGCAGTCGCTCACCGCCTGCAGCCCAACGCCCAGCCGGTCCCCAGCAGAGATTCCCCCTCCGTGCCCTCCCCCTCCCTATAGGGGCACGGCGGTACATGGTATAGAACAGCCCCCGGGCAGCTCCGGGGGAGAAATGACCCTGTCCCCTCTGGAACCAGGATGAGGGTCATCAGAAGCAGTGTACGCGCTTAGGTCCTTGCCAAGATGCAAATAGTTTCTGAAACCCTTGATGTTAAAGATGTTCTATAAAACTTCTGGAAACTTTCACAGAGGGAATAATTCACTTGACTCATGATTTTAAAAAAAAAAAAAAAAATAAAATTCCTATTTTGAGGTTTGACATTTCCTACTGCAGCATGATTTTCCCCATCAGAGCCAGCTGTTGGCTGAGTTTTGGTGGAGGCATATTCGATATGTGTTTGTTAAGAAAACTCTCTATCATTGTGAGGGCTCCTGGAAACCTCCTATGCATCATTTGTCCTCACTGGATAGAGAAAAACAGACCCACATGAAAAATATGACTTTTATGTTTGATGGCCAGGTCAGAAATTGGAGCGTTAGAAGAAGAAAGGTAGTTAGCTCATTTTAAATCACTCAGAGGTAGGAGGGTAAATTTCCTCATTAAGGAGAAACTTCTAACCAGGAGGAAACCTCTTGACCAATACCAATTTGGATTAAACTATATTTCATCATGAGTCCAAATGACGTATGTCATTTTTGCCTAGTAGATTTTTTTAAAATAATGTCTCAGTCTAACATTCTCCTAGATTATTTAACAATAAACTTCTAGAAGGTTTTTGACGACTTTACTACTGCTTTTTGGTGACTAGGCAATTTAAATGATAAAAAATTTACTATTTGTTAGGCAGAAAAAAAATCATCTCCTGCATCAATGAAGCTGATATCATTGTCTTATGTCTTGTGATATTTTGTGGCAAACCTTGTGATATTTAGTGTTTTTCATAAAAGACCTGCTGTGTAGAAATAAGTAATTACCTTAGGCTTTCAACTTCTGTTTAAAAGAAAAACTACTGTATTGCCATCAATCTAGTGCAGGGAGCCTTTTGAAGACGTGATTTAAAGTTGCTGGCTCTATAAGGCAAGTTATAAGAATTTGACTTAGGTGACTACAAATAGTGATGTGAGGGTGTGTCTATGAAGTTCTCATGGTAGGCTTTGTTTTGCTTTCTGTGAAATTCAGGCTACTCTAACTTCATAAAAATTAGGGTTGTGTGCTAAGGGTTGGTATCAGTGGAAAGAGACGTACTTCCTAATGGAGGCACTGCCTGCATCTTTTTTAACCCAAGGACAGATGAGGCTGATGGTGGATGCAATTCAGCAATAGTAAAATATCTCTTACAGAGCTGGTAGGAATGGGCTGGTGCATGCACAAATCCCAAGCCTTCAGTTACTTTTCATGCTCCTTGCCTTTCCAACATTGCCACCTTCCTGTTCTTCTTTGGCATGCTGCTTCCTCTCTCACTGTCTGCTTGCTGCTCTTGTTGCTCCTTGACGGGCTGGTGGTACATGTGGAATAAACATGAACTGCGTCGGGGGGATAGAACAGCTAAGAAAAGTGATGAGCTTTGAGAGAGATAACGGGTTTAAAATAAATTAAAATTAAATGAAATTGGCTGTCTTAGGAAGGCGAGGCAAATGCTTTCAAATTTAGGGCCGTGCTGATGTGGGCATCACTTGAGTAATATGTTCAGTTGATTTGACATCATGGGGTACTTCAGTAAATGAATGCCACCACCTACTAGTGTTTGATGCTATTTGTTGATACTGTTGGTTTTGGGGAGCCAGGCTAAAAGCTTGCAGAATGTATAAATAACAAGTAGTGCATGGGAGGCAACTTTTTTTTTTGTCAGCTCGAACTACGTTACTACATGCAAGAGCACAATAGACGGATTATAATTGGGCGGTAGCTAGAATCAAATACATCTGAGGAGAAACAGTGAATGTTTTTTCTTGCTTACTGTGCAGACAACTTTTCAGTCTTGACTGCTAAGGCTGGTGTGTGCAGGAAGAAAGGTTTCACAAGTACAAGAACTGCACGTGTGTTGTCAGACTCACACGGCAAAGAGACAGCAAGCACTTGGAGGCCTCACCTTGGTGGATTTCACATTTCATGAGGTGATTTGCCCTTCACTTTTTAACGCTCTTCTAGACCTGTTCTAGACAAAGTTGGTCAGAGTGACCTAGCCAGAAGGATGGCTGGGGAGCAGCAGAAGGTCCCAAAGCCTTTCATGACCTGCAATGTCGGAGAGGTGATCTCCAGTGTCCACGTGTCCCAAAGGCACACAAATGATTCCTTCCATGATACACTCGATAGCTTTGGCTGACTTGGAATAGTGTGTCACCTGACAGTCACTAGCATGGAAACAACACAGTTAAGCTGTAGACTTTGGAGATAGAGAAATCAAAACCTGAACAATAATACCCTTTTTTATGTACTGTTTCCTACAAATTCTATGGTACAACCTGGCTGCAAAGCACGTTTGTTCCAGTGCATAGCTGAATGCGGAACTGTGTCGCTGGTACTGGCTGCTTCAGTCTTAAGAAACATCGCTATCCTCTAATGTAGACTCCCGAACAGTGGTACAGTGCAGTGGAATCGGAAGACTCGTGGAAAAATTCAAACTCTTGATGCCAGACACCTTGTAGAGAAAAAGGTATGAAAGCACCTTTACATGTACATCAGCACCGAGGAGAGATGCCAGAAAGGCAAAGGAGCGCGACACGTGTGTATTTGTCAACATAGATGTGTCTAGAAGTCTATTATTAATTAGTAAAGCGTTCCACTACAAATTATGAAAATTAGCAGGAGACTGATTTCAGTTACTGTCGTTTGCTCTCATTAACACTTTAGCATAATGCGCACTTCAGTCAAATAAAGAATGGAACCTTTTTTGTGCCTTTTGAGAGTGCCTCAAAAAAGGCCTTGATTTATACTCTACTTTTTAGCCTAATTAAAGCTGATGATTAAAACATGCAAGTCCCTTAAGATGACTGTGCTAGAGTGATTTTTTTTTTTTTTTAATAAGCTGAATAATGTTTAATGTTCAGGGTAAAACTGTCTGAAAATGGAATTACAGCATCTCATTATGTTTTGTATTTAAACTTAAGTAATTAACATCAACACCACCACTGATTGTGAATATTACTGTGAAAGATTCTACTCAGTTACTGAAATCACATACGAATGACTGCTTGGAAAGGCACAGCCTTAGGCCTCGCATCTCCAGTATCAAATAGCAGGGTGGCAGCCCTCGTCTCTTGTCTCACCCAGGACATGCATTGAAGTGCCCAACTGAGCTTTTTTGTTGGATCGGGTAGTGTCGGGAATGAAGGTGCTGCAACAGCAGACATTCAGTGTGACATCTTTGGGGTTTTGGTCACTAGATCTTGAGCTACTTCAGGCTAACTGCCAGCAGTAGCTCTGCTGGCTGGATTAAAGCTGCCCTTACATGCTGATTGAGGCCTTGATGTGTTCTTGGTGACGTTTCTCCTCCACCTTTTACAGGTGTCAGATTTGCAATTGCTGTTTGAAAATGCAGCCTTGCTTTTGTCTGTCTGCGATTATGATTTTGCTTCTTCCACCCTAAGAACAGAGGGGTTTACCCTGCATAAGTAGGGCTCAGTCCCTCTTCTGCGTGCTCTTTTTTTTGCAGCCAGACTACTCAGAAGAGCAGCGGCTGGGCAGGAGAAGCTCAAATCTTGGGATGAAGAGGACTGACCATGCGCTGGTCTTCCTCCTCCTTGGTAGCATTGTTTCTAGCACTTCTTGGGGCTGCACAGGGGCATCTCGACGTATTTGGTGTCAGTGGGGATACGTGTGTAGGGTGGCAGGAAGCAGGCAGGCCAGTTTACATTCTTTCCTCCTTGTTGGTACCATGACACACTGCAGCGTTCTGCAGGATTGAGCCCTTGGTGATGAGTTCCTAACCTCTGGCTGTTGTACAGGGCCAAAAGGTATTTTAAAATGCTGCACAAGCGTTCCTGCTTTTTATGCGCTGCTGTCGTATTATTTGAGATGAAGTGCTCTGTTAGGCTGTCGCACTTACACCGCATGATTTGGTCTGATTTGATTTTGGTTAGTGATTTAGACAATATCACGTGATTTATGGATTCAAGAGACCAGGCAGAGCTTAGCCCTGTGAGGTGCTATAAAATGTCCTTTGCCAGAAGCAGAGTAATCTTATTGCTGGATGGCTTATATGGGAGCTCTGGGCAGCTAGAGTCTCACAAGATCAAACTCTGAGGATTACAGCTATTATTCCAAATTTTCAAGGCATTGCTCAGGGTCACATTATCTACTTGTGATGAGGGAAGTGGGTATAGTTTGTGCTTAGGGAAGCAAAGGCAAACATTAACTCTGCTACCATTTTATAAAAGCTGTTGAAATCTCTTCCAAGAAATGCGCATGCACAGAGGCAATACCAAAACACGTGCTGTGGCCTGTTAAGAGACCCTGGTGTCCACAGCATCTCCCGTGATGTGACAGGGTCTGCATTTAACCTGATGAACAAGAACAGTGCTTTACCGTTGTCAAATTACATAGAGAATTCACCGGGGAAATGAAACCGTAACCTTTCTTGCTATGTTACATGGGGGTGTTTGAAGGATTTTAAATAATGAGACCTGCTGAAAGTGATTCCCTTGTATAAACAGAATATAAATGCAGTAAGTGCATGGCTGGTATATTCTTGAGGCTGCTTTAGTTTATCTGTCTGTCTACCTGCTTGACTGGGAACTGTGTTCAACCAGATCTTTCACAGTATTATCTCTTCGATCCTTTACTCCCAGAAATTGCAAACTTCCTCATTCTTGGGCAGAAATAATCAAATCACCCCTTTTTCAAGCATAGGAAACCTATTCTGTGTGCTTCAGGGTCTTAACGTTGACTTTGCTATGGTAGTATCTAAATGTTTGGCAATATTGCAGGGGCTGTTGTGACAGTCAGATGTGCTCTGCTCTTTGCCCAGCTAATACATTTCATAAAACATAAGTAAGCAAATTTACTTTGCTTGTATTGGGAATAGTGTGGCCAGCAAGAGTAGGCAGGGAATCGTCCCCCTGTACTCAGCACTGGTGAGGCCTCACCTTAAGTGTGCTGGGTTCAGATTTGGGCTCCTCATGACAAGAAAGACATGGAGGTGCTGGAGCGTGTCCAGAGAAGGGCAGTGAAGCTGGTGAAGGGTCTGGAGCACAAGTGCTGTGAGGAGCACCTGAGGGACCTGGGGGTGTTCAGCCTGGAGAAAAGGAGGCTGAGGGGAGACCTTCTCAGAATGACAGAAAACAGCCCCCAGTTGCACTAGGGGAGGTTTATTAGGAAAAATTTCTTCACTGAAAGGGTTGTCAAACACTGGAACAGGCTGCCCAGGGAAGTGGTGGAGTCACCATCCCTGGAGGTATGTAAAAGATGTGTAGAAGTGGTGCTTAGGGACATGGTTTAGTGGTGGACTTGGCAGTACAGTTGGATTTGATGATCTTAAAGGTCTTTTCCAACTGAAACAGTTCTATTAGTCTACTCTACACTGTGGTGACTTGTAGGCTTTGCTCCAGTTTGGTTATGCCAGTGTTTTCTGTAGCTCTGAGATGGATGGTATGGCCAGGCTGTACTTACAAAGATATCCCTCCAAAACTGGGTGACTACATCCAGTTGAATTATAGACTATGGTCCTTGGCCCATCCTAAGCACCCAGATGTTGGGAGAAAGTTGTTGCTGGAGGCGAAACCCGTGCCAGGAACGGTGCTAACGGTTTTGTGTGGATGTGCTAGTGTTTGTGGCAGTGTCCTGGCCTTGTTTAACTTGCTAGTAGAGCTGTAACCTCAGTGGTGGGATTGATACTTTTTTTGGCAGCGTTTGCTCTTTCTTGCATACATT
Organism: Podiceps cristatus; assembly: GCA_000699545.1. NCBI lineage: Eukaryota > Metazoa > Chordata > Aves > Podicipediformes > Podicipedidae > Podiceps > Podiceps cristatus. The sequence goes on along the minus strand of KL287709.1, from coordinate 23,954 downwards.
GTGTTCCCACGCTGCCCTGTACTTGTATGTCGGAGGAGTGTGCCTTGGCTTGCACTGACTGTGGCCACGTGCTCGGCTGGGCAATCCTGTGTCAGTTAGGGGGAGGTCCCAGCGCTGCACATGCAGCATTTGGAGGTACTGCACGGGTTCCCAAAAATACAGCTCATTCTGTCACAAAAAGCAATACCCGTTCTCCAAACAACCTGCCTGACCAGTGGTGTCTGGATGTGGCTCTGCTTTGCAGTGCCAGCAGCAGGAGATGGGCTGCCCGAGTGAGCTGTGCCCCGCAGCTGCTGATTGACAGCTGCTCAGAGGCCTCGGTGATAGTTGATGATCAAGTGGCACCGAACCAAAAATCCCCAAAGGAGACCAAGAAAGATGATCTGGAGAGCAACTGGTCTCCTGGACCATATCTCCTACAGAACTACAAATGCTGCGGAGGTAGGGTGCTGTGCCTTCGGGCCTGGCTGGCACCCCTCCGAGGGGCTCCCTCCGAGGCTCCTTTGGGTTTACCAGCAAAACTGGTTCTCGTTTTCTTCCACACCAACATACCAGGGTGTAGATGCACAGGTGAATTTGCTAATGGGTTTTTAGAAAACTTCAGGTTATTGTTTAAATAGCTGGTGTGTTCTGTGATGTGGCCACGGAGGAGGACAGAGTAACACAACAAAAGGAATGAAAATGCTAAGGTGAGAGTAATTTGTGTAGGGATGTAACCTGCATGTTTTCACACTTCCTTGAAAAATAGAAGGTTTTAGCCCTCTGTGCTTAATATAGGGTGCAATGAAATATAGATGTGGATATCAAATGAAACACTCTCTAATTTTGCTTATTTGAATTATTGTCCTTGAAACAGATTATGGTTTTGCTCTGGTTCATATCTAAAAGGAAATCGTAATCCCTTGTACATTTATCTAAAGTGTAATAGCCTTTTGTTTCTGCTATTCACTCTTTCTTCAGGGGGAAAATAGATATTAATTCTGCTTAGATTTGTGCATTTACTTACAGTTTAGCACTCCTTTGTACAGCAAGCGTTGGATTAGCTCAAAGCTCTCTGCTTCATTGTTTGCCACTCTGGGACATGGAGACACTCTTCGAATAGGTGTAAATAGCAGTTTATACGTGCAGTAAGTGTTGGGAAGCCTGGATTACTGGGAAGCAGTTTCTGAAACATGCAGTCTTTTCAGGCTTTGAGTGCCTGTGTTGTGTTGGTGTAGGACATGCATCCACGTTGGCCACTCCTTCTCTTGGCTGCCAGAAGGAGTGAGGGGAGATAGCAAAGGGAGATAAAATGCATGTCTTGGGCACTGTCTGGCTCAGCTTTCTCCATGTGCTGTGTGGCTCTTTGTTGAGCCCGTTTAATACGCGGGTCAGATCCCCAGAGGCTTGCCTCTGCCTTCATTCCTTAGGACTAGGCATCGTGGCCATTTTCTGCCCTCTAAGAGCCAGGGAGGTGTCAGATGTGGGAGGGACAAGTTCAGTTCTGAAAGTGCTAGAAAAGGCCTCCTATTCTCCTAATAATCTTGCTGTGTGCTTCTGAACATAATTAGTGCAACATTCATAGCTGAAGAAGCAAGTATCTGATGAGAGATTGCTTTCTTTTCCTGCTTTGAAGAAGGCTAATGATTTAATTTTCCTTTCACTGTTCCTATACATGGCAGTTAAATAATTTAGTTGTTTTGCTTCCTTATTGGAAGAAGTCTCTGCTTTAGAAAAATGAGATCTGTTTTTACATTTCATTCTCGTAATAAAAGGAATGTGAAAGGAATTTCACTGAGTCATTGAAAAATAGCTCTATTACAATAGCTACTAAAGGTGAATCTTAAAATTTATTTTTTAATGAAGTCGTGAAAGGCATTGGCAATATTAACAGTATGCTTAGGTCTCTTTCTTTTTTTTTAATTAAAAATAAATCTTCTAGTTCCATTTATGTTAATGCACTTAGTAAATAATTTGGTAAAGAAGGAGCTGCAGGAAGAACAAGGCTTGGAGTTAACAACCAGAAGGGGAATGGAAGGGACTTCAGTTGTGCTGTTTCTTCTAAATGTTAGAAGCTCGTGGTCCTTTAAACAGATCTCCACACTCAAGGTCACTGTAAACCCTTTGTGCCAGGAGTTAAATGTGCCGTTGATGCTCTGAGACTCTCTTGACATTTTGAGAGGGACACATGAGGATGCTCTCCACGTTCACAACACTTGCTTCTTCTCATCCGTATCTTCACGGGCTTTCTTTTTCTTCCTGCATTTTGGTAGAGATTCTTACTTCCTCCTGCTTTTTATGTCACTGAATCATTTTCTTCTTCTTCCTTACCTACTCCCCTCCTCTTTGCAGCTGTCTTTTGTGCAAAAAAACCCAAACAAACAAAAAAAACCCAAACAAAACAAACCTGGATAACTATTTTTCTTTGTGTTTTCTCTACCTTTTTGCTCTGCCTTCGGTTGCTTCCTTCATCTCCAGAGTGACCCCTTGCCCTCTCATGCTTGAACTGTTGTTCTTTGTCTCAGGATGTGTCAGAAATTAAGTTCTCTGGGGTATCGAGTGTGTCGTCTGTGTCATCTTTATTTGCTTGGGAGGGTGCCATGGACATTTGTGGCACTGCAGGTGTAGTGATGGTAACGGGAAAAGAGAACAGCAGTGTGGCTAAACTCTGCCTTTGCTGAAACTTTGTCTTTTATCTATAGTTTTGATGAAGCAGTCTGGATTGGAGGGGTATATTGAAAGTCATTAAAAAATTCATGAAACGCTGTTTCTTGCATCTCTGCTTAACAAGATCTGATCCTATTGGCATTGTATCACTGGCAGGATGCTGGAGTGCCATATTAATGTCAAAAGCATCGAGATAAATGACAGCTCCATTAATTGGGTAGGCATTTGGGCTCAACTTGAGAACCTAACATTTTTATAGGTGTGCTTGGGGCAACGGAGGGGGGTAGTGTGTTGAAAAGTTACTAGGCTCTGATACTAACCACTAGGTATGTTAATGTGAACACAAGCCTTGCTCTGTCTGTGAGGCTTGTATTGCTGGAGAGAGACCTTGGGGATGCTGTGCACATAGCCTGAAAGGAGACAGGCTCTCTGCATATATCAGGTTTTTTTTCAGCTGCAGTCCTTTAGCACAAGGAGAGCTGTACACTGGCAATATGAACTGCCTACTGATCAGGCACACAACTCCTACTCAGGCTGGGATTTTTAGGGAGGTTTAAGGTAGCCACAACTGGATCCAGAGAAGTAATTAAGTACCTTGGCTGTCATTTAAGTCAGCGGGAAGTTAGGAAACAAGATGTGAGAACTTTAGTAATTTTGTACAACCTGGAACAGGCTGCCCAGAGTGGTGTGGGGTCTCCTTCTCTGGAGATATTCAAAACCTGCCTGGATGCATTCCTGTGCGACCTGCTCTGGGTGACCCTGCTCTAGCAGGGGATTTGGACTAGGGCATCTCCAGACGTCCCTTCCAACCTGGTCCATCTTGTGATATCTGTGTTCGGTGTTCAACAGAGCAAAAACTTTAAAAATTCCTGTCTCTAAACTGTGCATGGCTTTGGGTTTTCCTGTAATGCCACTGTTGTACCAGAGGCCATGATGTCGATGTCCTCTTCAAGCTCAGTAGTCTCGGCCTGTGACAGGGGTGGTGGGCTCTGCCTCCAGAGTCAGCGAAGAAAAAAAACGCATGGTTTGCATCAACTGCCCAGCTCTTAAAGACACTGTAACGTTTGGTTACTCAGGAATCTGTTGAACATAAATGCTCTTTTTGATGGTAAAGAGTTCATCTCCTTTGTCTAAGTTATTGTGCTGTAATGTCACCTTCCTGGTTACAGCAATATTGCTATATTTATATTTTAAAAATTCCTGGTAGCAAACTAGAGCTAAGAAATGTGGTTATTCTTCCTCAGCTGTGTTGGAGAAAACATGGCTTACTAAATTTCTTCTACATGGATAATTAGTTACACTTGTGCAGCTCCAATAAACGCCATCAAATTGCACAGCAACTACTGTGGTTTAATTTGTGTGAAGAACTTCTATTACTTACAATAATGTACAAAAAAATGTCTCCTGGGCTGATTTTCACATTCTAGGCTCAGTTTTTTGGGGATTGGCATTGTTGTTCTCCATTTTAAGTTTTTTAAAAGAACCCAGAAAACCTGCAGTCTTTGTCTGTATATGCTGCGCACATTTAATATGGAAATTACAAAGACAATAAAATCAGAGCCCTGCTGTGCCTTTTTTTTTTTTTTTTTTTTTTTTAACCAAGCTGCTTGTCAGAATTGAATCACACTTGCAGGCTTCTACTGCAGCCGGGGAGTGAAATCAGTAAACAACTGAAATTGCAGCTGTCTCTGGAGATGTGCAGGTTTTTGGAGATAAGTGACATTAAGGGGACATTTGTGGCCTATCTAATTTGCCACAAGTGGAAGCCAGGATATACTTTTTAACGAACTTTTCTGCTTCAGATGATTTTATGTGCCTAGTAAGTCTGGAATAAAGTTTGCAATCTGTTTGCTTTTTAGTTTGTGGTGTTGATTAGTTAACAGGTCGCTATTAATAAGGACAGGAGTTTTCAGTTGTTCTGCCCTATGCATTTGGTGGACAGAAAGCGCCTGGACTTTGCCCCAGGCTCAGTGCGCACCAGCATGGGCACTGCAACTGTGTGCGGAAAGTTTGAAGTAATGGATGATCACATTGCCCTGATGAGATTGAAACTTTGTCTTTTCTCCCGACAGAAGACAGGAGACCTGCTAGTACAGAGGAATTAGCCTGAACCAAATGCTTTGGTACAGCTGATATTGTAGACTCATGGTAGTCTCAGAGCTGGAAGGGATGTCGCTAAGCTGAAGGG
>KL287709.1:995-19110 GCA_000699545.1 Podiceps cristatus | reverse complement strand
CAGGAATATAGAGCCATGCATTTATTAAAACCATCTTTAATGTGGTGCTCGTCACATAAATAACACTGACTACATCTTCAAAACTATAGTAAAAGTGATAATGGCAGGGAGTGGGGGAAGCACAGGGGGAAGAGTTTATTATCAGCAGTAACATTAATAACCTGGGACTCGGGTTTTCAAGTTGCGCCCTGGTGCTCAGTGTGACCTGCTGGAGTTGCTCGTTACTGTCAGCCACAGTTTGATGTCATCCGCCCCAAAGGTCGCCCACAGAAACTGGTCTTCAAAGTACCCACTGTTAGCTCTGCTTACGCTGCATAGCGTTTCCTTATGCTAAAAAACTGCAATAAATTGTTAAGATGTGTGTTGTAAATCCAGCTGTTCAGCCAGGCTTTAGTAAGTGTGATGATCACTAAGCTTCTAGTAACTCATGCTCCTCAAGTGAGCAAACTTTTGAGTGGTGGTGATACAGTGTACCCTATCTTACAACTTGGCAATTAGGTGAGGTCCCAATGCAGGAAGAAATTTGTCATGAAAAAAACTATTTGTCATGAAAAAAAAAACAACCTTCAGGTAAGGGAATAAAAGAACCTCTTGGGAACTTTATCTTTTCTCCATATGGTCGTGATGGAGAATGACTGGTTAGATGCTCACATTTCAGATTTTCCCAGTTGAGTCAAAGTTTGACGGGAGATGGAAATGAAGGGGTTTTTATTATTATTATTTTTTCAGATGTCTCAAATGTCAGAAGCAGGGGATGAAAATGGCAGTGGTAATTTTAGCTCTGAGGAAAAAGGTTTTGATGGTTTTGCTGCTGTAATTGCTTCACCTGGGTCTGGATTTGTGTTGTGCTGCAGTTGTTGTCAGAGAGGTTACTTTCACTACAAACAAACTACAAAAAATCAGAGATCTCTGTTCCTGTGCTGCAGCTAGCTGCTAAAATGTATGATTTGCAGCAAGATTTTGCTATGAGCAATGTTGGGTTTTGGGGTTTTTTTCTGATGTTCTTGAAGAAGTTGAAATTTATGATAAATGCAGTTGTTTTTCTTATACTGTCTTCTATTTCTTATATTTAACATTCATTAGAGAAAGTTTGTTCCATAAAATCCTAATCCTGAAGGAACTTGGTGGAGTGTGGCTGTGTGCGTTACTGTGGTGGTGCAGACTCCCTGTGCCAGAGGAAAAAAAGACTTTTTTGATCATGGCAAAATGACCAAGATTTTGAGGGGAAAAGAAGAGAAAATTTTCCCATCCTGGCTGGAATAGTAGTCTCTCAAATTTAATCAGTGCATTATTTGGGAGTGGAGAAAAGGGCATAAGAATTTGTCAATGAAAATATTGGATTTACGCTGTTTGGAAGCACTGCATTTTAACTTCAACTTAAAAAAAAATGATAGGAAAAAAGATTAACGTGTTGGGAAATGAAAAGGCATTTGAGATTAAACTAATCTCTTCATTTAGAAGATGTTTAAGTTGGACATTTTGACAATTTGGAAGTCTTTCTTTATATGCTTTTTTTTCCCCAAAAAAAAAGATTTCTTAGAATTTCCCCTCTTCCTAACAGATTTAGTTTTGACAGATCACAATTTTCTGATGAAAGAACAAGTTTTGTCAGAACATTCTGAGCCAGCTCTTCTGGGGGCCATACATACTGAACAACACCAAGCCGATGAGCATGCTTTCTTAATCCATGCGTATGTTGAGTGAAGCATAAAACCAGGTGCATGTTACGCTAGAATAAAATTTTAGATTCTGTGGTGCTTTCTTCTAACTTGTTAGTATTACTTGGTATCAGTAACTGGAAGATGAACTACTAATGGCTTACAGAACTTTTTTTTAATTTGTTTTAAAAAAAGGTATTTTTGTACACTTTTTGAGGTAAAAATTACAAAATCGGGTGAAGTAGTGGCAAACTTGTTAGCATGTTGTGTTTTCTGTCATGGAACACGCTTATGCTGTATTGGGTAACTTGCAAATTATGATCTTGTGGGGAAGGATACGTGGCAGCCCTTACAGGATGCATGCTCATGTTTTGTTCAGAAAAGCTGCTGTCCTCAAAACTGAAATACCAGTCGCGCAGCCTGAACTTTTCCTGCTTGTTTTTGAAGTCAGCCCTGCAGTAGAGTAAGAGAGGGCAGCTCTTGCAGCCCTTCGTGCCTGAGGGGAGGTGTAGGCAGGAATAACCTGATAATTTGAGGGGCCTGGACTGGGAAATGCTGTCCTGGACCAGGCTGGAAGACAGTAGTTCTCTTGCTTTTGCTTTTCCCCTTTTACTTTTTTTTTTAATGTTTTTGTTACCACTCCCCACACCAGCTTTCAGAGGTCATCTTTGTTACTTTGCAAAAGGCATATATTTTTCAAAGCCCCTAAAATACAAGGGTGCAGAAACTTCAAGCAGCCTGAACGCTGCAATTCCTGTTTCTTACGGAGGGAGAAAGAGCAATGCAGTGACCACTTATTCAGGCCTAGATATTATTTTCAGCTGGATGCTGCTGTATGTCACGTGGTTTCTGCAACTTCTGCTAAGCGAAGCGAGTCTTCTGAGGTTTCTTTGGCTTTATTTCCTTACTGCAGTGAAGACTTTTTAGTCCAATAATTTATTGTTTCAGCAACTTTCTTCCTCCAGTGGTGCTTCATTGCCTATGTTGCTTGAGGACCTCAACAGCTGCTTGTGGAAATAGCCAGTGATTGCGTCTGTCCAGGCTGTTACTGTATTTCACTATGGCTCTTTCTTTTCAATAAATTATATATATTTTTATTGAAATATTTAAAATGCTTATAAAATGGCATTATAAATGTATGCCACTTGGTAAGCTTTTCTCCACTTTTAGTAGGCAAATCTTGAATGGCAGTGTACTGTGTAAAGTAATACCTTATTAGTTTTATGCAACCTATAGATTTGATTAAAATGCGGTAGAAAAGTGCCTTTGGTATGTATGAGGGAGCGAGGGCAAACCTTTCCTGAAACATTGCGTGGATCTCATGTGAGGCTTGCTGGGAGAAGCTGTAAAAGCTGTGTGATGTGTATTAATAGAACCGAGCTAGAGATCATGGGAAAGTGTTTTATTATATTTGAGAAATATTGTATCTTTTTTTTATGGTGATTTAAAATGGCAAGAAGAAAATGAAGTCTTGAAATTAATTTGACTGTTAAAATGTAACTTTGCCGTGAGCTTACAGTAGGACCAGTAGCACAATTAATTCTTCTTACACTGCCAGAGCTGTTTGACAGCTTCACCATCTGGCTGAATGTAGGATAGACTAGATTTTGATCGATATTCATTTATCATTAACCCTTAGGTTGCTGGCCCACATCCAGGAAGAAGGGATTTAGAGGTTGGTTTCTGCAGGGTTCAAACCAGGGGATGGACTGGGAAAAATTTTTTGGTGAGTGGAAAGCAGAACAAGGTCCCACTCTTGTGTGGAGTGGCTATTCTGTTGTGGTGGGATCTCCCAAGACTTGGATACGCTCTTTGGGTTATCCGGGCATTTCTCAATGCTATATGCACCCAACTACGGGAGTGGTGCTGGTGCTAAGCTGGTGGCTTAGCAAAGTACTGAGTATACCGACTGGATTCTTATAGTGTCCAGCATGGGCTGAGTTGAAACTACAGCTTTTCCCGTGCTAATACGAACTGTATTGTACCCTGTCTTGTGCCCTGCAGATTCTTACCAAACAGGTAGGAAGCTAATCATTGGCAAAATCTCTTTTCCTTGATTTGAAAGTCAGTGTCTTGGGGGGATGCACAAAACCAGACCTGTACAAAGCAGTGTTACACAAATTGTAAGATTGCTAATCCTGTTCCCATGTGAAACAGGACTAACAGTAAGCCAGAGCGGAACATAAGGATATACTGGAGCTGAGGCTTCCAGCCTTGCCCGCCTTTCCACTGCTTTTCTGCGAATGACCGGCCAGGCCTGCTCCTGTGATCGCACTTGACTTTGTCATGTTGGTATTGGAGAGCTGTTTATTCCATTTCAATCCTTAGGGTTTAGTGTTAGAAGCAAGTAGTATGTGTTGGGCTCCTGTTGAATGCTTCCCTTAGTGATTTTTAGCTTTAGTTGGAAGATCAGCGTGTGAGATGTGTTCTTCCCTGCTGCCAGTGCTACCTCCCTTCAGTGCTATCATTGAACTCAACGGGAGTTTTAACATAGAGTTTGGGGAAAGCGATGTTAAACCGGTGGAAGCTTTACAAATCTGTTCTTTAGGAAATAACTTTTTACACTGGTGTAATGATACCTTATTTAATAGAGCAATAGAGCGCAGGGGAGAAGAGGACAACACTTGTACTTCTTGAGGTTTTCTGTGCACAATATCTAAGTAGAAGCTGACATACTACTTAACTCTGATTTTCCCTCTTTCTCACAATCACACTCATTTTGTTTTGGGGGATTCTAGAAGACACCTTACCCTACTCTCTCTTCTGTTCCAAGCAGTGAGAATATCCCTCAGGAAAGCATTGCTGGGTCAGGCTGAAGACCTGCTGACCCTATGTCCCATCTCCTGCATTTATTAGCAGCAGATGGGGGTGAGGGGAAACGTAGTATGAGAATACTGAATGGAGATGCTTCTGTAATGGGTCAGTTGTCGCTGAAGAAGATGTGACTAGCTGTTATACCTCCATCTCGAGCTGTACCTTTTTTTCAGTGAAGGATTCATGCCTTGCATCTGCTCTGCAGAGCTGAGCTGCCTCACCTCCACCTACAGTCGATAGCCAATCTTTTAGTGACCTTGCTGAAAGCTAGAGGGTCTGTTAGAAACTTCCTTGATGTGGGAACACTCACGAGGGATAATGCTTAATAATGGGGCTTTGTGCTTTTGGACATATGCGTGCAGGCTGCTTGCCGGCATGCCTTGCAGCAGGATGCTGCCTGTATGCACTTTGACCAGTCCTGAGGGCTGTCACGGAGGTGAGGGCATGGAGGCAGAGCAGTGACTTTTCTTCTCCAAATATTTCCAGTTCTCTCAACTGGCTAGTGAAAGCAGCTAAGCTGAGGATCCTGCTTTTGCACGGGCTTTCCTTATGACCTTCCTTATGGTGAGATCCCTGGGCTCATTTCTATGGAACTGAGTCTCGTAGGGAAGGTGCAGCCCAGGTGTGAGCATGGCTGGCTGGCTGGACTGAAGTCCTCGCACCAAGGCTTGGGCCAGCCCTTCTGACCAGTCCTCGTGGACCAGGCTCATAATCCCTTCAGACCTCAATGTGTAAAGTGAGGACAGGAGTGCTGCTCTGTCTCTCATTGCATGGCAGGCAGAAAAATGTGAAATGCACTCAAACAGTGCGGGAACTGAACCTACATATGTGTGTAAAATAGCCATGACTGGGGACTGCATTCGTCTTTAGACTCTAATTAGGGCCCTTATGTTGCTCTGTCAACATATATGCTGGGAATAAGTGAAGATAACAAGGTCAATATCCAGAGAAATTGAAAGCACCAGACAACCACCAGGTGCTAGCATTTTTTCTGAACAGCTAAAATAAGGCATATCCTGGAAAACTGGAGCGGTCGGTGTAGTTACAAGTACCTATTTTGTAATCTCTTCTTGACCTTGCTTCTCTCCATCCTGTTAGCGTGTTGGTGATAGATGATGGCAGGATCATTGAACAACCCTGAGTACTGCTGCAAACGGAGCTGCTGGTGTAATTTGCCACTGTATTTTCTGAGTTATTGTGGGTTGTTTTTTTTTTTTTATTATTATTATTCTTCCTCTTTCCTTTCTTTGCCCACTTCCCTCTGTCTTGCCTACCAGTTTCTCTTGGTTTGAGAGCTGCATGGGCGTCTCAGAGAATGTGTTGAAAGCCAGTACTGATCACTTAAGGCATTTGCAACAACTCTAAGGGGAGGATAAAAGGTCTTGGGACCTCTTCTGCCTAGTTGTGACCACTATATTTCATGAGTTCGGGGTGCCCCTAATCCTGGAGGCAGCCCCGGTCTCAAGCAGAAACAGAAGGAGCACCCACTCAGAGCCATCAAGCACCTAGCATGTACATGTGAAAGATGCGATCATGTATTGCAGGCTCTTTCGACAGGATTGCAGCAGATATTTTTATAGCAGCTCCTGTAAGTACGTAGGAACACTCACATTGCGAGAACATGGTCGCACCTTTGCTGATGTGTAGGAGAAGCTGTAAGACTGGGGCAGGCGTATATGGTGCTTCTCCCTCACAACCGCTGACTGGTTTTGGCTTCCTCAGCCTGATGCAGCCCTATGAAATATAGCAGTCCTGGTTACCGAGCGTGGAACTGTGCCATGTTGGTGCCGCTGTGCTGCCGACCACCCCCACGCCTAGCCCATGGCTGGGTTTTCCCTGATTTTGGACAGCTGACTGGTAGCAAAGGCAGGTCTTGCATTAAAGCAGTGCCAGTGGGATGTTCTACACCGTGAGCGCTCTGCTTTTACCGAGAGAGGCTCTGTGCAGAGTTGTCATCTCTTTGTGTTTCGGTTGCCACCACCAAGCCATCTGCGACTCTTTTTGCGTGTGTGTGCGCATACATGCACCAGCTCTGCCTCCTTTTGCCCTGCGTGTTGCTGGGGTGCCATGGGCAGGGGCTCCCGCGCTGCAGAGGGCCCGCGCCACGTGGTGAGGAACGCGCCTGCAGAGCAGGAGCTTCTGAGGGTCTGGTCTCTTCATCAGCGGCTTTCTAGGTAAAGATTTGGGGGAAACAGGTTTATTAAAGTAAAGAATATTGTACTATTATGTTTGTTTCCTCTTCCATGCCGTTCTCAGTTCTTTGTATTTCTTGTATCCCTTTTTCCCTTTGTTTCTGAAGAAATCTCCATAGCAACCTCCCTGGTACAGGGAGGAAAGAAGCCAGGCTGGGAGAAGTAAGAGAGAAGGCAGCCTGTGAACATGGCGGGGTGCGTGCTGTAGTTATAGCTCTGCCTTTGCTAATTCTTTTCCTGAAGCAACTGCTGGGTTTGGAGTATTATCTAGAATAGGAAGCCTAAAGTACGGTGGTGCCAATGAGACCTGCAATGGGGAAGAATTACAGCAGTGCTGGTTGGAAGGGACCTCTGGAAATCTGTTGTCTAACTTCCCGCTCATAGCAGGACTGTTGCCAACTGTAAATCAACATGAGAGTGTGATTAAAAAGAGAAGAAAGAGAAAAACACTATCACCGTCAAACTAAATTAAAGAGCTGTATGCAAGGTCTCAAAACACATGACAAAACTTTAATTCTGAACAGAAGTCCCTTGGAAGAGCAGGGTGAAAAGGAAAGGAAGACATGAGTCTGGGCGAAGATAAGACAACAACCATAAAACTTGTTTCCCAAGTTATGGGAGAACAGTGGCCTCGAGGTACGCTTGAGAAGCTGTTGCTGGGAATGCTGCCGAAGGCTGCCTGGGGTTTGTGAGTGTCCTTGTCCCAGGCAGAGGAATAATGCTGCTTTTGCCCAGAACCAAGATGCAGAAGGCAGGGTTCACTCCATTACATAGCTGACAACTCTGGCTCCAGCACATTAATTTCTGGCAACAGTAAAGACTTCCTAGCAGTGAGCCCACGTGATGCATGCAGATTAACAGGAGGACGGTGGCGAGAAAACTAGCTGACAGGCCCAGTGAAGGGCTGAAAACCAAATGCAGAAGCACACGTGGGCTGCAGAAACCCAGAGCGCAGGAGGTATGGACCTACTCTCTGTGTACGTGCAGTGCTAGAGGAGGTTGCCAAACATTCGACTGCCATATTTGCAGCTATGCTGTGAGTCAACAGCCCATTCTGTTTGCTCTGGGTTGCCAAGCCAGCTGCCATGTAATTCTAGCCACACTGATAAGTGGAAAATAGAAGCTTAGGGAAATATGACCAAGCCTTGGTGAGAAAGAGTGCAATCATTCTGTGGCTCGCAGGCAAATGCAAGCATGTTGTGATAACAAGCCCATGCAAGAGGAGAGGTTTTTGCCTGAAGGTTCATGCAGCTGACGTACAGCAATACCACTTGTGGCAGGGCAGGGGTGTAATCCTAGGACAACACCAGAGAATACTCTGAAGCAGGGGGGAAGAGAGACATCTGGGCCCTGTCTAGTGTTTGAATGTAATATGAGGATGCAACTGAAGGAGATGAATGTCTACAGAGCGAGGTGAGGACAAAAACAAAAAGAAGCCTCTTCTCTTGGCCTTGTCTCCTACTCTCTCCATCTGTGCAATGTCTGTGTGGCTGAAGCAGAAAGCACTGCTAGTGCTGGTGGAGAAACCACTGCATCCCTTGAAACTACCCCATCCTTGATGGGTGGCTGATGGCATCAAGAGGAGTTGGTCCAGTCCAAGACTTGACAAGGATGCAGAAAAGAAGTTGTTACTGTTGCCAAGGGGCAAAGATGTCCTGAACTCACTGCTGAACTCACAACAAAAACAGCTGTTGCTCTGTGTTGGGCAAGCTGGCTTGGATGAGTTAGCCAGCTTCCTGATCTCAGGTAGTTGTTATGGTGTTTCCAGATGCACTTGCCTGTGGTGGAAGGGTTTCCAGGCACGGAGATAGTGGTTGCTGGCATTCCCATGATGGGAGCACAGAGATGCCGCAGAAAATGATGACTGGGAATTGCAATGCCAAGGCCTGAGCAGGCCTAAAGGTGCAGGGTGATGCAGACTACGGGCAGGATCACCCAACAGAGCCAAGCTCCACCACTGATAACCTACAACCTCCTCATCTCCGACCAGCTGTCTCTCTGCCCCAGTGCTCGTGCTGAAACGATTAAGGAAGCGAAAAACAAAAGCCCCCCCAAACCGCTGTGTGGGATCTGACTAAGCTTTTTGGTTGGGCTGAAAGGAAACGTTTCCTGGAGGTTCTGTTTATTTATTTTGCATAGCTGTTTTAAATTGCATTTAGAGAAATTTAAAAATATCTTTGCAAGGTATTTGTTTTGTTTGGAAGATAGTTCAATGGAGCAGTGTTGGCTGTGTGTTTTAAAAATGGGAGAGAGATATTGTTTGACTGTTACTTTCCAGTTCTGGTGTGCCTTACAGATTGCTTTGTTCATTGTGAATCTGTGCAAATATCACATTTGATCAAAACCACTGCTGCAAACTTTGGCCTACGGCTTTGAAGTTAAGTGAAGTTGTGGCACCTCTTTATTTAATTCTGCTAATAAACAGAATTTTATTTTAGTTTTGTCATGGCCTTGCCTAGCACAAGATACATGGAAATAAACTATCAGCACTTGCCACATTCACTGTACTTAGCGTGCATGTAGTGACCAAGGATGGTGATTCAGTGAAGGTATTCAGAAAAATGGGAATTGCTGCCTAACTTGGGGGGTTGGGAACCAAGCCATGCCAGAGCAGGGTTGCCACTATGGAGAAAGGATAATTTCCAGGGCTGTCTCCATGTGTGATAGAGCCGTTAATAGGCATCAGTCAGAGTAATTTTATATTTGGTCTTGTTTCCTTGTTGCCACTGGTGAATGAGGATGGAACCAGAAAAGGCTGCTTACAGAATGCCTCATGGATGTCAGGTGGGCCTTTGGAAGCTTTTTCCTGTACTGGTTAAAAGGTGAAGCTTGGTTTGTTTGTTTGTTTGTTTGTTTTTTTTATTTTTTTTTTCTTGCAACATTTTTTGGCTCTCAAGTGCCCTACCCGTAGCCTGAAAGAGTCTCCAGCGGGGCCTGTTCTTGGTCTGTCAGGCTTTGTATCTGCTAGGATGGCCTCTTGTGCAGGACTGTGGCTGGTCCTTGAAGTTATCTCGGCAGAGAGAGAAATGATTAGGTGGTGACAAGGCAAGGAAAGCTGTTGTGATGCTTTGCCCTCTTGCTCTTGTGTTCAGGAACCTCTCAACATGCTGCTGGAGCTCCCCCCATCTGTTTTGGTGTTGGAGCAAGGGCCAGGACGTCTAAATTTGGCTCACGTTGGGTATCCCCTGCAAGACACGTGCAAGGAGCCATCCCTCCAGGGGCATTAAATGGAAAGGGAGGGGCGTGAGCACCTTACCATAGGTTAGAAATGGGACAGTGGATGAAAAAACCAAAATAATTTCAAGTTAGTGCAACAATGTTCATTATAGCCGGGTTTTTAGGAGCTTATATCCTGCTTTTTAGATGGCTTATTTGTTTAATTCTAGTCAGTTCAGTGAATTAAACTTTTTCGCTTCACCTCACTTCGCTTCTGTGTGCAGAGAGGCCTAAGCAATTGATATGACTTTTGCTTTTGCGGCTGTTATTTTCTCAGGCATGTTTTTGATTACTGTTGTCTCTATTGCAGTTGTTTGTTCTTCTGCAAAAAGAGAGCAAAGTACTCCTACTCGGTATGTGTTTTATTCATTTGTCCCCCTATACATCAGGTAACAAAAAACCAAAGAGGAAACGGAGACAGAAGCAGGGGTCTCCCCTTGCAGACCTTTCTCTCCAAGGGGCCAGGTTCTCATCCAAGTCTTAACATGCATTAAAAGCAGAAAAGCAATACATAACTTTGGATTTACTCTGGAAGTAGCTGATTTTAAGATTGTAGGAGAGTCATCTCATTGAGCAGCTGAAGAAAGGGTGATGCTTGTGATACTGCATCTCTGCCATTTGTGTGCTTGGCTTTTGGCATAAAGCCTGAGTTGCCCGAGGCATGATAATATCCCGGCAAGACGCACGCATGCTGTTTGCCTCTGTAACGTGAATCTGTAAATTAACAATGCAGGATTGTTTCCCCAAAGTAACTGTGACCCTAAACCCTTCTCCTCCCTCAGTCTGTAGAGGTAAACAAACATTTTGGATTTGATTTGTGTAACAATATTATGATGTACCCATCTTCTTGTAGGCTTCTCCTGAAACCTTACTGAGGAGCAGTTGACTGTTCTCCACGGCCTGTTTATGGCAGCAGCACTGGGGGGACTGATTGGCATGCTGTCTTCTCCCTGTCTGGTGTTATTAGTATTCATGTCAAAGCAAGCTGTTTGGTTCCCTTTCTCCTGGGCAACTGCAGGAGTCAATCACCGCTCCCTGATGTGAATGGTAACAAAGGCAGAGAAACTGTTCATTGATTCGGAGCAGAAGAGCCCAGGCGGGTGCTTTGATACCAGAGAAACCCTGCCCTGTGAGAGATCTGCAAGGTTAGTCTGCCAGGGTTCCTCCGAATTGTGACTCCCAAAGTGTTTTGGCAATGAAAGATAGACAGGCAGGCCTCGTGGATAATTTTACATTAATAATGATGATTTATAAACGCCACTGTAAGACAAGTGATTCCACGGTGAGAGGCAGACCATCATTAAAATCTCTAACTCTGTAGTGGGGCTATGCTGGTAGTAAATGGGTTATTGACTTTTGGCTCCTATTTTGACTAAAACTACATACGGGATGTAAGGACTCAAGCAAATCCCAGTGCCTAAGGTGGTAATGTATTCTGTAAATCAATAATATATTAGTAATAAAAATGACCAAAGCATGCATCCATTAAGGATCCATAATAGAAATTTGTTTAGGGTTATATACTGTGTGTATTGATTGCAGCTATTTAAAGATGAAGTATGTCTTTCAAGCTGAGTGCTTATATATGTAGCTGCCTACATTTTAAATCCATTTATTTTTAATATGAAGATGAATGTAAATAACATGGGGGAATATGTATGAATAGAAGTCAGTATTTTATATTGTAAAAGATTCTGGGAATGGAAGTATGCTGAGAAGCCACAAGTAGATATCCAGTGTTGCTAAAATCTAAATGCTGGACCTGAGCAAGTAAAAAGCAGTATACGTGGCAGTCGCTGTTTGCAGCTCTAGACTTCTAGGTAGCTTAAGTTTTTTGTGGCTTTACACCTTAGCGTTGAATCGTTCACCTTTCCATGTTGTGGTGTAGTGCCTGATGTAGCATGATGTAACGTAGTAATGCTGTGCCCCGCCTTGCCCCAATGGTTGGGACAGGCTTGTGGTAGAGAGCTGCCTGCGGAGGGGTGACCCTGCTCCTGCGCGGTGCCGCTGGCTCTCTGCGGCTCTCTGCAGCTCCCCGCACCTGACACCTTAGCGTTGAATCGTTCACCTTTCCATGTTGTGGTGTAGTGCCTGATGTAGCATGATGTAACGTAGTAATGCTGTGCCCCGCCTTGCCCCAATGGTTGGGACAGGCTTGTGGTAGAGAGCTGCCTGCGGAGGGGTGACCCTGCTCCTGCGCGGTGCCGCTGGCTCTCTGCGGCTCTCTGCAGCTCCCCGCACCTGGCGTGAGTGGCTGCCAGGCCAAGGAGGGCCTAAGGGGGCCGTGCCAGGGCTGGGGACGCTTGCAGCAGCAGCACCGCGGCTGGGAAGCAGGATTTGGGAAATAATGCCCCCCCGCGCATCCCAGCCTGAGTGCCGCTGCTGTTGATCTGCTGTCGTAGGGTGTACACCTCAAAGACTTTCTGCAACTGATAGGACCTAGAGAGCAGCTAATAGGCTTTGCAGTATTATAATAATCTATTACAGAACCGTATTGGAAGGCTGAATTAAAAAATGTGAAATAAATTTAAAAAAACAAACTAAGAATCAATCAAAACAAACAAACAACACCCCCCCCCAAAACAAAACAAAACAAAAAAAAACCCAACAAACAAACAACCTCCCAATGCAAACAAACCTACTATAAATGTAGTGCCATACCTATGCTTTCACCTGTCGTCCTAAACTTAATCTGTCTGACTGGTTCAGGGTCCAGTGCATCTTCAGCAATGAAGAGGTAACTTCCCTAATGGTGAATGGTTGAGAAAACAATTTACATACCGTAGCTACAGTCTTTATGTCTGACTGCAGCAAATAAAAACTGTTTTGGATTACACAGATTATGGTTCGTTATGAAAACAAAGCAAGCCTCTGAGTGAAATCCCATCTGTTGGTTTGCATTAAGCAATTCCCTTCCTCCTCCTCGCCGTCTTTTATTCCTAGGAATTCAAAGAACCTGTCCTGGAACATTTTTGTCCATTCACGACCACTAGATAAAGGCAAGATACAAACCTTCTTTGCATGGATGAGTGCAGCAGGTATCTGCGTAAAAGCTGGCTGATGCCAAATGTCCCTCTCTCTTCCTGTTTTCTTTCTCCCAAATCTTCCTAGATCTTTAAGATACAGAGAGACTGCTCTGATCAACAAGCCAGACTGTTTTCACAATAGAGATCTCACCCAGTAATTTGTGAATCAGGCTTCCATATCTTCTGTTTAAGCTGTAACATATCTTCCAGAAAAGTACCTCCTCGTGATTTAGGGACTTCAGCTGATAAGGAATACATCACATACCTAAATAAACTGTTCTGTGGTAAATTACTCACACTGCTAAAAATATGTACCTTATTTCTAGCCTGAATTTATTTGGTTTCAACTTCCAGCTCTCGCATCTCGCTTGCCTTTTAAGAAATATCTTTCCTCTATAGATACTTGCAGACTACAGTGGTCTTTTGGATGAGTTGGACTGAGCAGCTTTGATGTCTCACTTGTAATGCTGGTTTTCCAGACTCTCCTTGGTTTTGTTTTGGTTTTAATTTTCTTAAGCTCTTTTGTGAATCCTTTCAAAGTTTCCCCCAATCTTTTTGAAGTATAGACACCACAGTGCATGTGTTCCAGTAATGGACTCACTAATACCATATGCAGGGCGATTCCATGCTCCCACTTCTGCGTGCTGCTCGCCTCCTAACAGTTGCAGAGATCGTGTTTGCCCTTGGAGCCACTGTGTGGCATTTGGATGCTTATCAATCATGAAAACAGCCTTGTTTCAGAGTGACTGCTTGCGAGGCTGTGGCCTCACATAATGAGCACTTTCGGTATTCCTACATGGGCTTGTATTTGTCTGTGATAGCACGGTCTGCTCGGACGGTGTATAGATCAGTCTGCAAAACTGACAAGATCTATGTCATTACTTAACGTTTCATCAATTTTTTGCGCCAACTGCAAATTTGGCAAGCTTTGAGTTTATTTTCTTTCAGATCATCAAGAAGTGTGTTGAATGATAGTGGACTGATGAGGTTCTTGTTGAACTCCTAGAGGTGGTTCAGCTGGGATGACAATTCCATGTTTACATTACTTTTTGAGAAGCAACAGCTAATGCATTTTTTTTTCTGTGTTCGGAGTTATGTTCTGTTTATATAGCCTTGATTTTTTTTTTTTTTTTTTTTTTTTAAGAGTTGCAAGTAGCAATGTGCCAGTGCCCCACATCAAGTTAAAAACCAGCAAGGAGTTCCCAAGAAGACTGTGGTTTTTTGGTTTTTTTTTCAAACTTCTAGATAGATGATATCTAACTCTGCAGAATGAAAAATATTGGGCTGTTTGCTATTATATCTTTCCTAATAGCTGATAGAACAAACTTTCTCACTGTGAGTTATGAATACATCCTGTTACTGCTTTCCAAACACAGATTGGAGTGAGTTACTGAATAGTTGTAGGGGGTTGATTTCATGCTTGATAACTGGTTGTATTTGACCCGTACACCTTACTATTTCAAAAATACTTCTTTAAAATTTTTGCAAGCATAATTTTTATCAGTCTGATAGTTTGTAGCTTTTTCACTTATGTTTTGAGTTTTTCTTAGTGCATGTTTGTGTTTCCAAACTGTAATTTGTACTACTTAACTGTGTTGCTGCCTTTGTCGTCTTTTTTAAGTGAGGATGTAACAAAAGAAGCTTTTTCTGGTGATTTCAGAGTTTGGGATTTTGTAATCCAGAAGCAGATTTCTCGGTTTACTGTCCACATTTTTAAGCTTAGATCTTTATTTCTGATTAATTTGGTGTGAACTATTTTTGTCTACCAAGCGCTATCCTGGGTAAAACCCCCAAGTATATGTATCGCCAGTCAGGACTGTGATCTTATTTTACTTTGCAAGTTAAATTGTTTTGTGGCCATTTGTTCATAGAGCATTTGTTGTTTTGTTTTGGTTTTTTTGTCCATGATAAACTTATTAGAACAGGATTCTGTATGAAATTACCCAGAGACAGTTTCACTCTAAAATTTCCTTAACTTTTTATGGTCAAAAGTAGGCATCAATACTTTGAGTTTTGCCAGTTACAGTATGAGATTTCCAGCATATACTTCCCTGATAGTAATGCAATGAAAAAATTGCAGAGATATATTTAGGAGCTGCTGTTCCTGATTCCTTGTCTGAGTTAGGGCCGTAGGGTAACCCTCCACCAGCACAGCATCCCATCTGTTAAGACCTCCACCCCAAAGCAATACGGGCAAATATTGCAGTACATCAAAACTACTTTATTTTTTTAGCGAGGATGGGCTCAACAACAGACTTGCTCAGTGACCTTTGGTATTTTGCCCAGGTAATTTCCTCCAGCCCCTGCAAAACAGCTTTTTAACCCTACAAAATTTGTAAGGTGCTTTATTGCAGAATAACAGGGGGCATGGAAGAACCACAAATAGAAAAGTCTGATTTCTTTTATGAAGGCTTTTCCTCATGCTCCAAAAGTGCCCTTGGAGGGCAGCAATAGCGGGATGCTTTCCTCCTATATGAACAGCAAACATGAAATGATGGAAATATATAACAATTTCATTGTTAGAAAAGGCAGAAAAATCTAGATATGAAGTGTAAATAACTAAAAGAACAATGCTTGAAATATAGGTACAGAAGGAAATGGGTATTGTAGGTACAGGAAAAAGTGTTTGAAATGGATCCTTTGCTAGATAAGTCTCTTTCTGGTTAGAAAGTGAACTTAGATGTACTGTAACATAAGTACATTGGAAATTTAAGTAATAATCTGCCAGAAACAGTTCTCTGGGAACCTTTTTCGTGGTGCTTTTTCAGCTCGGAGGAATACTTCAGAAAGCTTTAGGGAGGAACAGCACAGAAGGATCTGGCAGGCGGCACAGGGGGGTGCCGGTGGGGGCCTTGGTGCCTGCAGGCTCTCTGCCTCCCAGTTTCCTGGCGGGTAACCCTAACCCGGACTGGAGTCACAGGGACTCGGGCACCCCAGCATCACCCGTCCACCCCACGCAGTCTGGGTGCAGCTACCTAGACCATCTTCTGTCCCGGAAGGTCGAAGCTGGGATTCTGTAAGCCTAAGCTCAACTTTATTTGAGGCACTGTCGCATGACTGAGCTGCGGTTCCCAGCTGTGCCTGAATTAACCTTGACCTCCTGATTCTCAAAGGGCCTCCTCTCTCTGGGCATCCTCTGGTGTCCTAGCAGTGCCGTCATGTCTGGGGCTTGAAAAAGCCCTGATCTTTTAACCCCTTATCTATAGGGGAAGAAGGGGTGGAGTCTTTCATCAGGTTATTTTGTTGAAAACTTTTCTTTGTCTATAGCCCTGATATCTCTATCTGGTTTTCTTGGGTTATTAGATCCTGGTTTTTGTGGCCAGAAAGAGCAGTAAAAGATTCACTTTTTATCTACCTCTTGGAGGAGAAGAATTTGAAACAAGATGAGTGATTGTGTTTAAAAAAAAAAATGGGGGTGGGGGGTGGTTTGAGAGGAGGGGAAAAAAAAGAAACCTCTTCCATCCCTCATAGCTGTTGGCAGTGGTTTTTTGATGATTTTTTTTTTTTTTCTCCCAACAATATTTTCATTGAAATGGTGAGCACGTGCCCTCAAATATATCGGCATCTGTTTGTTATCCATGCTGTATGGCTGTCCTTTTCTGTGCCACCATAGCTCCTGTCTCATTATATATTTCCTCTTCCCTTTAAAGTGTCCTTTGGGACACAGACCTTCCTTTTGTGCGGTTGCGTACACAGGTGTCTCTGAAGGAGCCCCAAGCTTTCACACAGGCTGAGTAATAAATCATGATATCCAGCTCTGTAAGGACTTTCACAAACCAGGATTGCCTTTTAGCCAGTACTGGGTTGTTTTTTTACTGAGCGCAATGTCCCTGTGACTGTTCATACTTGTTATTGCTCCTTTTCAAAATGCTTTTTAGACCATCACTAAACCACTTCTGAAGACTTGAGCGGAAATATATATCCTGGTGTCGCCCCATTTACTTTAAACTGAATTTGTGGGGTGTGGAGGGCAGGATTCAGAGCATTTGTTGCCGATAAGAACGTGGTAAGGCAGGTTCGGTCCTGCTGCCGTGCCCTGGCTGCCCTGGCTCGGCACTGGCAGTTGCGGCGGTGCTGCAGGATGAGCATAACTTCGCCGGTGTGAAGCCCAGGAGCTCTCAGCTCTTCTGCAGAGCTGTTCACTGACTCTTCTAGGAGCAGTTAATCTGTTTGGAGCATTTCTGGGAGCCTACATGTGAGCATTATTTCAGATTTTTTGTTGTTATGTGGCTGACCTCGAGATGGGCGGTATTGTGTGTGTATTGTATACACACACACACACACACACATATATATATATATATGGTGTTTCTGGAGCAATGTCTGCACAGGCTGCATTACGTGGAAAAACATTTAATCACAGTGTTTGCTATGATCAGGTGGGTACAACCGGAAACTTGATCACTCAGAGGTTTAGTTTTGTTTCCTAGTAAGTGAAGCATTTTGTGGAGCTAATTTAATTCATTAGTTTTAATGTTTTGCTATTTTCCACTGAGGAGAAGGGGTATCTTCAGGCAAAAATATGTGATTTCCCCAAAAATCTGTTTTTACTTGGAATATATTTCCACCCGGAGCAAGTGTGTGCATTTCAGTTCATTTCCCAAACTTAATTCTCCTATTGTTCTTGATTTTTAAGATTGGGGAATGTAAATAAAGTTGGCGACTGTTCAGATTCATCTGTATGCTCTGCAAAGCTCTTTTTAGCTCCTAGTCTATTTGAGGTGAAATCCTTGATCTTTTGAGGTCAGAGTGGAGTTAACGTCACAGGTATTAAGGAGAGTCGTGATTCAGTGGGCTGCAAAGAACGGCTTGCCATAGCATACTTATAATTCTTGTTAGCACATCAGCAAAAAGCATCTTGGACCTCATGCTTCTGTTTCAGAGATGGAACTAATAGATGTCATGTTATGGAAATACTCATCCAGCAGTTTGGTACTGGGTTGTCTTTGCAGATTAGTCACAGATCTTGCTGATAAGAGCCCATTGGTTTCTAAAAATCAGAGACCTTTAAGGTAAGCTGAGTAGGGAACCCCAAATTTCATCTCACCGTTTGGAAAAATACTTTCTATTTTGCCTGTTGCATATATACATATATATACAAGGCCAAGGTGTGGATGGAGCTGAACTTGGCAAGGGATGCAAAGAATAACAAGAAGGGCTTCTACAGGTATGTCGGCCAGAAGACGGAGGTCAAAGAAAGCGTGTCCCC
>KL287708.1:29357-51300 GCA_000699545.1 Podiceps cristatus | reverse complement strand
CACTTCTGCGCCTGGCTCGGGCGGGGGCTGCTGCGGGTGCCCAGCCCGTGCGTCCCCGGCCTGCCGCTGCCTGCGGTTGTGTTGGGAGGGGTTTTTCTCCTGCTGTTTGGGGGTTTTGTTTTTAAAAAGAAATCATTTCACTGTTGAAATGAATGGGTGGGTTTAGATTTCAGTTGAACCAGAATTTTCTCGGTAAAATGAGCCCGATTCTCATTATTACACTTAATAATTGTACCTGAAATAGTAATGTTGTACCGTCAAAACAGTGGCAAAACTTCCCTACCCTTCAGTGAGAGTGTGGAAGGTTTAATATTACCTCAGGAAAATGATGTTAGAACTCTAAATGACTTCACAGAGCTCACATACATCCTTATAGAGATGATGCTGCTCGGTTAAGAACCTCCAGCCTTGCCTGGATTTATATGTATGAGCTGGTAAGGTTTTGTGACATTAATTTTATTTATTTGGTATAATTGTTGTGCTTTGAACAGGAAAACATCCTGGTCCTCGTCTTTTCTCTGTCCTGTCTAAATCACGTCTGTAATATCAGAACAGCCAAAGTTCCTTGCCTTCCTAATGAAACAGGCTGCTTAAGCACTAAGCCCTGGTAATCCAGTGTGTGTTTTCATAACAGTAAATATAATATGAAGATATGCACAGCTTGTGCTTGATGTAAGCAGTGAGATCATTACAGTGTTCCTAAATCCTTTTATTTTAAGACTTATTTAGTTGATAAACTTTACATGTTTGTCCTTCATTTGTCATTTTTAGCATGGACTTTAACCCAATGCCAGCTTCCCATACCTTCTACCACTCCAGTTTAAGCTTCCTTTTGCCTGGAGATTTGTTGGTACAGGAGACATAGAGGTGTCATTTACAGGATGTGAAAGCAACAGGCAGATGCTCTAAGGGCTGTGACTTTTGGCCCTTTATGTGACCTTGGACAGCGTAAGCAAGCTCTTTTGTCCTCAGCTACCCTTCCCTAAAAGTGAAGAGTTATTATTTCCTTCCCTCTAATCCCTAGATTTTTCTCTTGCTCTTTATATAAGGGACTTTGCTCTTTGCACTGACATGGTGTCCAGTATGTATTTTCATAATCATTATTTACACTTTGATTAAGCATTCATATTGTTCAGTAGATGACTAATAATATCAAAATGCCATTTTATACAATATTTAAGATCAGACTTTCCTATTGGAAATCAATGAGAACATCTTCCAAAAAAATCAATGACCTGAATGCCCCTTCTTATATAAGAAGTGGCTATATTTATCAATGCTGATATAAGATGCTGCAGTTATCTGTCTGTTCAGTCAGAAATTCTTCGCTCTGAGGGCAGCGAGGCCCTGGCACAGGCTGCCCGGGGAAGCTGTGGCTGCCCTGTCCCTGGGAGTGTTCAAGGCCAGGTTGGGCGGGGCTTGAAGCAGCCGGGTCTGGTGGGAGGTGTCCCTGCCCGTGGCAGGGGGGTGGGACTGGATGGTCTTTAAGGTCCCTCCCGACCCAAACCATTCTGTGATTCCATGAGTCATGGCCTATACAGCATTCTGAGATGCTTTTCTGAGAGGCAACCAGCTATCTGTCAGGAGTGGATGGCTTTCAGTCAGCACCAATAAGGTTTAGATTGAGAACAGACGGCGCGATCTCCCGTTAACAGACCCCTCCTGTGGGATAGTCTGTCATTAGACTGCAGCCCTTACACGAGACACTCCATTAACCTGAAAGGGTTGTTCCTTCTCAAGTCCTGCATGACTCAAGGTGACTGAGCAATTCCCTGCTGGAGTGGGTCTGTTCAGAATATAACTATCTGTTAGCCAGAGCTGGGTCAGGGAGAGAGCCTTGATTCTATTCCTAGTCCTGCGGTGACTTTCCCTGCTGGGAACTGCACCTCTGCACCGCAGTTTGTCCCAGGCGCATTTAGAGACAGAGCTAGTATGTCAAGGCATCAATGCTGTTGAATGCAAAGGTCTGTGTATGTATCTCTTTGTTCTGTAATAAAACTCTATACATTGCATATGATACATAACATTTGCACTTTCAAATTGCAGAGGGATTAGGGCTCTGTTTGATGAGTTTAAAATTTTGTGTTTATCTTGAAGTTTTTATACATATATATCTCCCGTATCTAATTTAGCCTGGGGTGTAATCAGTAAAAAATTGCAGGGTAACCTCATCACCTGCAAGCATTCTAGTGGGAAAATATGCAGCACCATCAGGAATTCAGATTAAAGATGTTAAAAAAAAAAAATCCTTTCATCAGTGCTTTCTTCCTCATTAAATGCGGAGTGTGCTCATAAGTATTCGCCAAATAAAAAGGGAGAAATAGGTAAAAGTTAATACTATACAATTAAGTTCCCTTGGATTTTCCCAGAAGGTTCACCTTAGCTTAATTTAATATCCCCTCAGTTCTCCCAAGCCATCTGTTTGGCTGAGATGCAAAACAAATGTGTACGGTTAGATGTATTTATCATGCGAGCCTTGGAGGCGATGAAAGCTCTCAGGAAACAGGTTTGCTCGCTGACCCCCGGGCAGCTGTTTCTCCAGGAGTCCTTCAGCGAGCCACAAAAGGCTGTTACTACCTGTCCTGGAAGACACTGAGTAACCCAGGAAGGCAGGTAAAGCGCGCTGTATGCAGTGAGCACATCAAAGGAGTCTCTGACTCGTGAGCCAGGCCCAGCGGCTGTGGCAGGCAGAGAGTCTGAGCTCAGCACCCAGCTGGATGGGGCCCTGGGCTCCCTCTTCGAAGCACGTGCAAACTGTTTCCTCCCGAGCTAGTCAGAACCAACTGCTGGTTTGAGCGAGAGCGAAGCGGAGCAGGAGCGCTGCAGCCAAGGAGGGAAGCTTCTTGCCCCCCGTGGTGAGAACCTTCTCGCTACCCTTGTTAGCACGGCTCTGCCTCCCGGGGAGTAGATGCAAGCCTTCGGAGCACGCCGCGGCTGTCTAGCGTGTGCGCCACGCCACGTGGATTCGAGACCTCCGAGGCCGTGCCGGGTCCTGCGCAGCCCCGCGGGTAGGCAGGTGCTTTGCCCCGGCAGACACGGGCACGGTCTGGGCAGCCTGGTCCTGTGCTCCCTCGGGACCCGGGGGTGGCTGCATTCAGGCTAATGGTCTCAGGCTGATCCCTTAATGTGCAGTATAATTCACAGATGGGAAAAGTGTGTCAGCTGGTGGAAAGCGTGGCCTGAACAGCCAGTGTCAAGGCCAAATTGGGCACTGAGCCTCTGGTTCCCAACTCCCCCTCCGTCATTGCCAGAGAGAACTCTTCCCGAGGACTCCTGAGCTGGGACACTGGGAATTCTCCTGCACAGTCGTAAGCGAGGGGCTTATTTTTTTATTTTTTTACCTGCTAGCGTAGTATTCTTTGCCTTTGGCCTCGCTGGTATTTCAACATCAGGTGTGACTTAACAAAGATCATTTTTTTTATCTAAGCAAAATGTCAACAAAATTCATTCTTTGGAGACTGCTTTGATGTTTCACTTCTCCAATTTACAGCAGGGGCAGAATAAGTTGTTTGGGGAATCTATAAGGTATCAGTTCACAGCTGTTTCCGATCTAGAGTCCTATAAGGTCTTCTGAGTCAGTAAATGGGCTAGTTTGAGTTTCAGTGATTTTTCATACACAACCTCCCGTCCCGCTTCCTGTAGATAAGTAAAGGTTGACCTTCAGCGAGGTAATTTTAAAAAGTGCATTTATATTCATGAATTATCTGGCAGTCGCTATTTCAAAACCTTAGGATAGTGTTTATATGTAAAGAAAGAGAGAACAGACCTGGAGCTGTGCTCAAATTTTTTGGCCTCAGTGTTGTTTTAAGTTGTATTTCTATGCAAGGCATCTTTAAGATGTTTTGTACTGAGGGGTTAGGTGTCCATCCTGGCTGTGAGCACACTGGAGCTCACCTCACTACAGTTTTCTCCTTGTGGCGTGTGATTGCAGAATGAAAAGATGAACTTCTAGGGCATAACTGCAGGATGGCAGGGCACTCCTCAAAACTCTTGTAGGCTGGCCCCAAAGAGGAATTTGGCTTAACATGGTATAAATGTAGTTTTAGAAGCAGCTTCTCTTTTCAATTTCCCAGGTAAAATACTCTTTCCAATTGTAAGCTGCATCCATAGATGAGATTTGTTTTCCTTTGGCATCTATAAAATTAACTTGAGTTACTCCAGATTTAAAATACTAATTATATAAAATTGAGACATCTCCATCTTCTCATCCTTGAAGGCATCTATGCTATAACGAGCACAGTGCTATGCCTAGCACATACCACACCTTCACAAAAGATTTTGAACTTCATATTTTAAAAGGAAACCTGCTCTTGGCCCGCGTGTTGACTGAAGTTTCTGGATGTGCCAGAGTGTCTGTATGTGAGATGCTGAAACATAAAACCATGTTATGCATCTGTTCTTTAGCGCAGAGAACAGGTTGTGTTTCTTTGTTATGACAACGGGCGCTCAGACGTGGATGTGGCTGGCTGTGGAGGGATGCTGAGCACCCAAGGCAGTATGAGTGCTTATGGCGTCGGTAAAGGAGAGCATGCGCTAAGGGTTAGGCAAGATGTGAACGTTTAGAAGAACATTTACACAAATGGCATCACCTTTTGCAAGAAAATCTGTGGCGCTGTTAGCTGTCCCTGTAACCTTTAGCTGTTACATACAGAGTTCAGAGGAATTAAAGAAATCACCAGGATAAATGAATGCATGCACAGAAATGGTTACTACATCCGAGATGGTTGTAGGTGAAGAAGTGAGCACGGACAACATCTCTATCAGACCAAGGATTTGCTCTGTAAGTACTAGGCTGTTTATTGCTCTGTCTGCCACGGACATGGGGGTAGGGATCATGGCGTGCGATACCCGCTCTTCAGCTGCATTCTCATGGTACAGGCCACGTTCTGGATATCTGGGCATTAGTTGGGCACCGAAGTGGGAGCTAAACCCTTGTGGAACTCTTATTATGTGAAAGCAAAGAACAAGGATGTTTTAAAGAAAGGAGCTGTAAAATCTGTTCTTTCAGCGGCTATGCTGCAGATTTGTTAAACGTAAGTGAACCTTTGAACTCTGGAGTTGTGAAAAGTTATACCCAAGTCCTGGGTTTTTAATTGATTATGCTCTAGTTCTTGTTGTAAAGAACTTGATTGTTCTTCAAAGCCATCTGCAAAGAGTTCGATGCTAACTGTATACCAACAAGTAATTTTTTGAAGTGCAAAAGTAGAAAGAATCATAATCCATCGCCAGAGATTTTGCAACTGTAATACACGCACATCTTGAGGCTGAAAGTATTTTATATTGCTATTTTTGAATCTTTGACTTACTTGAAAAGAACTTGATGCTTGTGTGATTTTATGTAAATTGGGCTCCGTCTGTCACTGCCTATTGTACCTAAAGGGTTTTAGGGTTTTTTTTTAGAAATGCACAAGTCTATTTCTACTGAAATAATCAGTGGACATGCATCCATGACATAATATTTTTCCATAATCATAGCACAATTACCATGGATAGGAATTGGAGGAAGATTTTTACAGCTGTCCCGAAGATATCATGGAATAGTTTATATTTTAAAGGCAGAACCCTTCTTCAGTTCTGAAGTATTTAACTGCTTGTAGAATATTAACTTGGGAACAGACGTGTCTGCTCAGGCCAATGACCTAGTTAAGGTGGCAGATACCCCAGCAAAACTTAGTGGCTCTCAGCTTCATTGTAATACTGCTTTCCGTGGAGGGACTGCACTGTCTTCTAAAGGAGAGGACCCTATGAAAGTGGTTTCAAGGTATAAAGCTACCCAAAGATCATGCAGAGAACAAAGACTATGCAAAGGAACAAAGCCAGATGTGGAAAAGCTTTATAAAAATAGTATTTTTCCCTTTTCCCATTTTTAAGGGGTTAGTAAACTGTAATAGTGTATGATAGAAAATACTTTTCTTGTCTAGAAAGACATATGATGAGAAGGTGTTCTAGGTGATTAGAAACAGTGATTATAGGTAAACGTTTGCTCTGCTACACCCAGCAATGTTGGGATCACCATCAGTCCTAGGCCTATTAATCATTATATACATGGAACTGAAAAAGAACACGCTACCAAAGATAGTTACAACTCTAAATCTGTATGTACAACTCTAAATGTTCTGGTAAAGTCCATATGATAAAGTCAGAACTGTCACCCTCTAGATTGTGCTTGGTTGTGAGCTAGGGACTTAAAATCCTGGCAGAGGAGCCATTTTCCTACTTCATTGTGGTTTTCAAATTGTTATTAATAAAACATAGTGCTGTCTATGTCTTGATACAGAGAGACCTTAGTCTTAGTACATGCCCTTCCCATTTATTATTTATACAGGCATTTAACAGCTCTGACATATTTTAACAGAAACGCTAGGCAGTTGTTTGCAAACCAGAATTAGCAACAAATAATATTTGATATTTCAAAAGGGGTTTTTTAATGCATATGTAATCTAATGCAAATAATACCTGGGCCTTGTGGGTCATGGGAGGAATGATGTTGCGTGTGTCATCTTTTGCTTAACTTCAGCAGTTTTATCTCTTGCATTTTATTTCCAAGTTAGAAGTGCCATGTAAATCAGAGGGTATTTTATATATGTGTGTGTATATATATGGCTGTTAATTCAATTTAAATATGCAGCAGAGGTTGAGTAAGAGGTGAAAAGATTAATTGTGCCTTCTTATTAGCTGATTGCCTTCCTTGCCTGTTCTCCTTTCCTGATGGATGAATGCTCCCGCGAATGTTGAGTATTCTGCCTCCTTCCATGAAGGATTACCTAGGCTGCTCCTGCAAGTGCTGGTGCAAGTTCAGATGGGTTTAATAGCAGCTTTCCAAAGTGAGTAGATAACCAGTGGAGAGTGGCCCAGGGTCTCCCGAGAAAACTTCCTGAGCAGAGATTTGGGCAAACTAGAAAAGCTGACTGGAGAAGGTCACACCTCCCAAGAATGGTGTTTAAAGCCAACGAGAAAGGCTAACAGCCTCAAGGAGTCAGATACATAGGGTACATCTCTGGTACCCTTGAAAACAATGACAAATCTCATGTTTTGTCCCTGTAATAAGTAAAAATAAACAGAGTAAGACCCCAAGTTCCAAGAATAAAGAGAGTAAGCTCTATTGAGCACTTAAAGGAAAAAAGCATTGATCCTGCACTTCACACAAAAGTGAAGGGAATTTTATGGTTGACTTTGAGGGAAGCAAAAACAAGTCTTTGAACTAGATTACTTCTAATTTTCATAGCACTGTGAAAAATATCTCCAGCTCATATGAAAATAAGTTAGTATTATCTCCACTCACAGGGAACTGCAGCTTGGAGAGCGTGTGCCTTTCTGAAAGTCAAACAGGAAACTGATGACAGAGTTGGGAACCAGACCTGAATTTCTCAAACTTCAGGCCAGTGGAAGGACCCACACATTGTAGAGGCAAAGTGATTTTTTTGTTGCATTTTCCAAAGATAAGAATTCATATAATGAGTCTGAACGTCCTTTTCCAACTTCTTTCTGATGGTGTAGGTTAAAAACTTGGAAGTAGGTTACAAAGGACTTGAGTGCTGAAGAACAGATATTCCTCTGGTGGCTTGCTTGGTGGCCTAGTTCTTGGGCAGCAAAGTCATAGGAGACAGAACGTTTCAAGTCACACTAAACAGATGCTGAAGGCACTTTTAGGAGAGGTCCAGGGAGATATGCAAAGAAAAGTGAAAAGCTACTATTAGTTCTTCAGGAACTGCTGGTTCTGAAGTGCTTATCGGGTCCCTTGGAGGAGAGGACCGGGGGCAGCAGGGCCAGGACGCACCGTGCAGGCTCGGTCCAACTGGGCCGTGCTGGGAGGCAGCAGGAGCAGCTCGCTCTGGGCCTAGTGCAAGGCAGCGCTTTCGGGAGAGCAGCAGATTGCACTTGAAACATCCTCAAGTGCCTTTTCTCCATCACCTACTACTCTGAAGCATGGTATTGCTGATGACCCTGGGGTAGTCTGGTTCTTTAAGTTCAGTGTGTGTTTTGATGAATATTTGATTAGAAATTACATTTAATTCTTGATTGAATGAAAGGAAAAAGGAAGGAAAAAACCCCTGAACCCTCAGCTGTTAAATGCCATCTCTGGTCACTAGAAAGAAATTTGAAGTGGTTTTTTTTTCTTGTAGGTGGGTTTTTTGGTGGTTTTGTTTGTTTGGGTTTTTTTTTAAGGTGCAAAGGCTGACTGCCCTTAAAATGCCCTTTCTTGGGTTGCTCAGCTCTATTAGGTTACTCACCACCACAGAAGCCTACTTTGTATAGGGAGAGAGAAAGAATGCATGGTCTTGTATTTAAAGGTTTTATGGGACATGAAATAATTTTGCTGGTTAAAAGCTAAACTTTATAGTGTTTCTATTTTTAATTAAATAGTAATTGCAGAAGATGGCTCTGGAAATGACTGCTCAGATCATTTAATCCATATAGATGACCTTTACGTTGAATTTATTCTCTCATGCTTACACTGCCCTTCAACCCCATCTGGGGACTGACCTCATCTGGCAGGCTGTTCCACTCTTAATTAGAAAGATGCCTAGCTTACACTCCTCTTTAATGTTTATTAATGTTCCTCTGCTGAGGACACTGTAGGATGGAGAGCTGGTGATTACGGTGCCATAAAGTTTCCCTGTCAGTTCTTTATGTACAAACATCCTAGTTGTTCTTCTACAGCTTTTGAGAGTCAGGTGTACTTCAAAGGGTCAAGAAAAGGGGGAACAGTTTCTCCTGAAGCTGAAGAGCAAACCTGCCTTAAATGCTGTTGTAGTGGAACATAAGCATTATTTGAAAAATCTTTTTTTTTTTTTTTTTTTTTCTCCTCTCCCAACCATCTTAATTCATTTCTTTTGATGCTGATAAGCAGCTTTGTGCAGCATGAAATTTTCTACCGTGATTCTGAGTTGCCTGAGAATTCAGGTATAAAAATGAACCATCAGCTGGCAAGAAAATGTGTGTTCATGTGCTGAAAGTCCTAAAAGGATTAGGTTCATTTGCAAAATACTGATTTCTACTAAGAGATGTGATTCTGCCTCTTCCGTCAATGCACAATGCCACAAGCACCTCTTTAGTTGAAGATCGTAATGTTAATTAAAAAATGGAAAGTTAAGGGGGGAAAGGCAAGTGTAAAACAATCTGTTCTAGTTGCTTGTCTGCAGGACGCCTGAGAGCAGAGGCTTGCACCAAAGGGTAGGTTCTAGCTTTGCACTGTAAATTACTCGCGTTGCTTTGGCACGCCACACTTCCCATCCTCTACTGATCTGCCACTGGCATACGCTGAAGTATGTGACCTTTGGCGAAAACAAAAAAAGCCTCAAAGAGTTACTTCAAAGGCCCAAGCGACTTAGTGAGCTTAGACACGCTCTGGCTGCTGGAGCGCGTGTGATGGTCTCCCGGGGGGCTCTCCTTTGCAGGGCTCGGTTTGGGTTTGTCTGCCTCTGCCCGTGCCGAGGAGCGTGCTGGTTCGGGTGGTCCCGGCACCTTCCCCTGCCGCTGCTCTGCTTGCCTGGAGAGCAGCAGCTGCTCGTGCATCGCGATGCTTCTGGTGCTGGCTGCGGCTGATGTCATTAGGGAGAGCAGAGGAGGGCACGCAAAGCAAGAGGAAGACTTTAAATTTATTCTTAGAAAGTCTGTTTTTCCCTCTGGGGTGACAGTAACCACCTTCCATGCTGTTTAGGATAACTTGGCTGCAGCTGAGGTCTATCAGTATGTTGCTTCAGTTTGGGGATTTGACACATGGATAAAGTCCCTTAAGCCTGCTCCTGAGGATTTGGAGATTTTTCTAAAGCTCAAATGCACTCTGAGCTCTGGCTGCTAGATGGATCAATGAAACTGCATTTAACTTCTCAAGCAAAATCTGCCATGTTCCTTCTCTTGCATCCTCTCCTGGAATGTCTGTTTAATATTTAATAATACTGTTGTTGCTCTCACTGTTGTTTTCAAACAACAGTCTCCTTAAAGCAGACAAAAATCCCTAAGAAAAAAAAAGCAACAAGCTGTTTAAGCATATTTCCTAGGCTTCTTCCTATCTCTGCCCTCCAGTTATAGCAAGTCTATTATAATTCAAATCTAAACATAAAACAGCCAAAATTCTTCAGCTGGAAAGTTAGAAATTTCTATGCTAATAAGCCTAACAGAAGGACTGCAGAAGCAGCTCGTTCAAAGTGACCCAGTAGTTCGCCCCCTCTCCTGGATTTACAGCCCCATTAACTTTTGTTCCAAAATATCATCTGGTGCTCGAGTGGTATACGAGTTTGCTTCCCCCCAAATAGCTGTTCTTGCTTTAAACAAACCCCAAAGGACAGCCACGACACCGGTGCCTCCACTCGTCCCCCAGAACTGGTCCCTGGCTGTGCCGTCCCCTGCGTTTCCCAGGCAGGCAGAGCTGTGTAAGAAGCATCAAGCCAAGCAGCTTGTTTGTCTGTGCTGAGCACAGGAATGATGCTGAAGATCTGGATGTTATTGATCTGGCTTGAATACTGTGTAGATGTGTCAACGCTTTCCCCTTTGGCAGCCTATAATGTTTGGAGACCTCAACGTCTTGGCGTTTTTTTATCAGGGCAATGGCATCTAGGATGGTGCCCAAGAAAACTGGAAACGGACACTTTCTGCTGCCTGTTCTTTGGGGAAACAATCCCCTGGCTAATAGCAGAAAACCTGCATTTCACAGCAGGTGCCATAAATCATGCCATTAGAATGCCTAGTACTTTACCCCCTTATCCCCAGCTCTTTTATTCCACTCCTTATGGAAATACCTGTGGGCTCTGCCAGCGGTACAGCTCGCCCAGCCAAGGACACGCGTGAAACTGCCGCTTTT
Organism: Podiceps cristatus; assembly: GCA_000699545.1. Taxonomy (NCBI): domain Eukaryota; kingdom Metazoa; phylum Chordata; class Aves; order Podicipediformes; family Podicipedidae; genus Podiceps; species Podiceps cristatus. Next base: position 40,499 of record KL287708.1, on the reverse strand, counting down.
CTATACGTACGCAGCTTTTCACACTTAGATTGTTTTATGATTTACCTTTTCCGTGTACAAAAACTATATTGAGCAGGTCCAGAGTACTTTTGGACCCCCAAATTGAGCGACCTAAAAATCCAGCTTCCTTGAAAGAGTAAATACATGATCAACGTCATTGGGAAACTTAACTCGCAAGGTCTTTCATGTCAAGGACTTTTGCCAAAATATTTGTCAGGTGCCAGCTGATACCTGTTCATCAGCCTGTCCGAAGTGATTGTCAGTCTCGGTTCTGCTTCTAGCAGACAATAGCCGTTGCCCAGCATGGATCCGAAACACCATTTTGAGACACGCAGTATCTGAGTGAAGTGTAGCGTGAGAGCAGCTTCAGCTGCTGTGCTGTGCCCTTTGTACTCGCCAGGTAATTGGAAATCTTCACTTTCCTACGTGCAGGTCTTAACCAGCTTACAAAATTATATCGATGACTTTATGAATGGATAAGAAAAGTAAATTTGATTATTTCTCAGCCATGCGTTGCTGTCTATAATTGCATAGATTTGGACTTTAATTAGTCAGATTACTTCCTCAGTTCAGTCGGACAAGACAATAACATTCACGTAAAATGCTGAATGTCCCCTTCTTATCAAACCCAAACCACTATTCTGGGTCCTGGTATTCCAAGCCCTTGAAAGGTATTTGAGGTTAGAATTAGATCCTGGATCCAAACATCGCAATTAGGTCACATTTAATCCATGTGTTTGCATTCTGGATTTGTTCTGTTCTCGAGGCCTTGGTGTATTTGTGTGGAAGCTGCTTTTGTACAGCAGGAAAAAAGTTACTGGAAATATACTTGACTGAAATCTGTTTGTGCAATTTGCACCTTTACTCAAGCTTCTGCACCTGTAACAGTTTGCACAGACATATGAATTTTGAACCACAGGTGCTTCATAAACAGATACTAAAGACCAATGAGTGCGTTGAACAAATCGAATTTTAAAATTAAATTTCCAGTGCCTAGAGAAAAAGATTGCAGGAAGCTATAAAAAGATCTGAATCTGATGCTGAATATGAATGTACCAGCAAGTCACACTTCAATAATCTTCCCATCTTGAGGCCCAGTACCTGGAAAAAATGCTCAGCAGGCTCTGTTTTAACCCCTGTCTGCAAGCCTGATGTTCTGACTGCACGCATGTCAGCCACTTCAGTACTCATGCTATTCAGTTTTGCTTCATAGCTGAATAATATTCCTTGTGCAAAGTAACGCTGGGCTGCTTGACTGAGTACTTCCAACCATCTAAATCTTGGGGTAATTATTTTAATAAATATGAATTGTGGGACTCCTGCCTAGATGTGTAATAGAAATCTAATCTATAATACAGATGGAAAGCAGTGCAGCTGCACTGTGTTAATTAAGTATACACCAAACATATGGCAATACACCTCCAGACCAACAGGCACAGAGCTCTCTTGGATGCAATTAGCTCTTGTGCATGCATAAAGAATCAGTCATGAACTCAAAAATGCATAAGTCATAACCTCTGACTGATGAAATTACTAGTGCTAAACTACTTCACTTACATTGCAGAAATGTTTATCTAGTCATTGGGATGCTGGTGACGTTTGGGTGTTAAAAAGAAAAAAATAATCTAATTTTCTTCTGTTTCTGATCATCTTTGTTATGCAATTGCCACATTAGAGCTTTGCCTCTGAGGAACCAGAGGAGTGGCTTAGAGAGATACAACCCCAGAGGGAATGATATTCCATTGCCCTGCAAGACGTGCAGTTATTTATGCAGGTTTAAAATAGATGAGAAATTGGTGTAAAATATTACTTTCTGCTATAGGCTCACTCACATTCTTGATGTGAATTTGCATTGAGGGTTTGCATTGGGGTTCACAACAACAGTTTGACCCAACCAGTAAATAATATAGCCAAATAGCAGCAGCTACTAGGGCACATAATACCGCATCATTCAGTGTTACTTGAGAGCAGTCTTGGATGCCCTGGCTCTGGTGTGATGGACATTGTGCAAAATCACATGTGATGAGAACCTGCCTCTGTTGATGTGAGTGACAAATCACCCCTGACTTTGATGCCACCTGGATTTCACGATAAGAAAGCTATAAACGCTGCCGGAAAGAGTTTACAATCACAGTACATGGCAAAAGGCAACAGGTGTATGAGAAGCGAGGAACGGCACTAAGACAGTTTTGATTAAAAGATGGCTAAAGGGTGGTCTGAGCACTGTCCTACAAATGGCTCTTTTCACGATTGCCAATAAAGTCCTGCTGGCCTGTTCCTGGGCGTCCAACAGTAACGGGCAGTGCTCTTGCCTCTTGCTAATAACTGTTCTAACATTTCAGAGCTCCAGATAAATATGGTCTTTGTTTCATATCGCTAATTTTGGAGAGTGGGGGAACTTCTCTTTGGCTTGTAAATCGGAGGGGTTTGTTGTTTTTCAAATTGGACACATCAGACTGGCTGACTTTCATTTGCACAAATTTGGGAGAATATCAGTCCTTTGCAGGCAAAGCAACCATGTGTGTCTCAAATCTGATTTGGAAAAAACAAAAACAAAAACAAAAAACCAAACCAAAACCCAAAACGAAAGAGCCCCCCCACCCCCTGTTTTCTCAATGGAAGTTCATTCCCCCTTGAAATCATTACTGGTTTGCTGCTGGTTTCAGCAGACTTGCAGTGCAGCTCTTGCTGCCAACAGAACCTCTTCCCAGACGAAAAGGGAGATTTTGAGAACAGTATGGTTTATCTCAGTGCAGTCAGTCTGAACAGACAGACATAGAATGAGATTCAGGTCAACTACTTAAGATACAAACAGGTTTAGCTGTGCTTGTTCTTCTTCCAGTAAAGATAGATAGCACCTCTTAGAGCAGACACTTAACTCTGGCTTTTCTTATTCCCAGCCTGATGCAGCAGCCTATAATTACTTTTCACACCTTGGCTATGTTTAACTCCCCTCTGTCTCATCTGTTAACCTGCTTACAAGCAGCAAATGCGTCTTAGAGTCAGATCCAAATGGAAGGCCAAGACCTAATGGTTCACCTTCTGAGGGAACTGTTCAGAGGGCACAAGTCTTAAATAACTTTCAAATATCTTTAATTCATGTGTTTTTTACAGTCTGGTCAAAAGTGAGAGTGTATATCTTAATATTAATGCAGAAAGTTCTAAATGGACTAAAAGCTGATTGTGTAAAATAATCTTTAATTTCCTTTTGGTGCTAGTGAAATGATTTAGTGCAAGTGAAAGGTACCAGTTCTACAGCCTGGGAGCATCTTCCTTGGGGCTGTGAAATACAAGCCCCCCCAGCTACGACTTGGATGCAGCTGTTGTCATGGAAGGCAATTTCTATTCTATCAGTTTTGTGGCAGTTTTTGAGGGAGTTGTTCTAAAAGAGACCAGCTAGTGGGTATGTTGGGAGCAGGGGGGAATAGTAAAAGTGGATCTTCCAACAGAATCTGGATCGGTAGATCCAGAGGACATATCGCAAGCAAAGCAGCCCTCCTGGTTGTCAGGGCCTTTTCTTTTTCTAAGCTTCCTGCACTGTATGGAACCAGTGGTGTTTTGACCAAAATGTGGGTTTTATTCTGAATCATTAAAATTCGAATGATGAAAATCCTAGGACAGTCAAGCTGATTGAAACACAGATTGTACATTTTTTGACTTTCATATGTCTTCTCTTCTGAATCAACGTTTGAAAACAATGAAATGCATGAGCTTCAAAATGTTAGCCAGCTCTTTCCAGCACTTCTTTTTCTTGGTAGTTTCTCATCTTGGCTCTGAGGGAGCCTCTCAAAATGGAAAGTGGTGTGTGTTTTCAGGAGCCTGAGGGCAGAACGTCTTTGACCCAAGAACTGCGTAGGGTTGAATACAAAGTGTGGCGCTGGACAGAGGGGGACGGTACAGTTTTATTTTTTATTTCGGAAGAGACAAAATGTGATGTTTTGGTGAAAATGGAACTGTGCCAGTTGCATCTTTTCTGATGAAACTTTATAACTGAGGAACAAGTGGGCAGCCAGATGTGTAAAACACAAGTTTAGGAGATGGGAGACTGAATAGGAACATGGGAGTTTCATCCCTCTCTCAGTGACTTTGCAGTAGCAGGGGACGTCTGCCTCCACGTCCTTCTTAGCCAGTGCCTCCAGTGCAGGATGTGCAGTGGGAATCTCCTCCCCTCTCTCAAAATCTTCCCAGACAAAAAGTACCAAGACCAGTGTGTATCCAAACTGCTTTTGCTTCACTGCAGCAACCTACTGGTGTAGGCACTATCAAACGTAAAGCGATGGGAAGTACTTTGTTAGGCCGTGCATAAAAATACTGTGGACTCTATTGCTGCAGAAGTTGAGGATCCAAAAACTTACAAATGTGTATTTAAAATATAAACCTGTAAACATTTGTTGTAGGTCAGTGCTGGAGCCCAGACAGATGTTTAGGTGGACTTTTCTGCAGCAGGTGTGGTTTTATGTTATGTTGCTTGGGTCTAGTAGAACCAGACACTGCCTGCTTATTTATCTCACTCATAAATTTTGACTTCCTAGGTCAGATCTTCTTTGTCTGGACATAAATGAAGAACAGTGCTCTCTTTTTTTTTTTTTTGTGCTCACTGTTACAGCAGCCACTGCTTCCTCGTTGCTGTGTCTGGAATATGAAATTTGGAGTTGATCTAAAGCCAGCATAAAGAGGAGGATAACCTCCGCCTGTCGTGTTCATCTTCATGCTGACTGTCATTCACAAACTCACACCAGCATGTGATGCTCATCTCAATGAGAAATAGTTCCTTTGCGTCAGTGTGTGAGCCTGATTTTTATTCATTTGTTCGTTTATTTATCTATCCATCATTCCCTCAAACTGTTTGCATAAGAATGGAGATTAAAACTTCTGCAATAATAGCTGGAGCTGAAATTGGATTCTAAGCTTCCCAGGCCATGGGATGATTACAGTTGTCAGAGCATGTTCTCAGAGAACTCTCTCCTCGTTAGCGGCTATGATGTCCTGCGCGCCTGTACCCAGCCCCGCTTTCCCTGCAGATTAAAGGAAGATTGTTCTTTCATTTTCATATTCTGCATCTCTCATTTGCCGAAGTAAATAAATTGAAGCCACTTGTGCCATTTGTCATAAGTCTCTTTTCCAAAGAGCTGCCACTGATTATCGACCTTTTTTATTTTCCATTGTTAATCCTCCCTCCTTCCTTCAGTGGTCTGTTCATTTACTAATCCCATCTGTCGTGTACGTAGATGTTAAGAGACAGAAATCTAATCTCAGTAGGGTTTTCATTCTCTGTCTAATGTATTTATATAGATCTGCAGGATATAAGCTTTTTTGTATGGGTTTTTTAGTGAGGCAGGATGCCTAAATGACCATCGCTACCTGGCCTCACAGAGTGAATCCAGACATACACGGATTTGGCATGGCTTTATTCACATGCAGGCCATGTTTTTTTAATAGTTATAGACTGCACTCTTATCCTTCCTAATAATTTCACTGAGACAGAAGTGGTCTGTTAAGAGGTTTGGAGCCTTTCCCAACGAACAAACTTCCTTAAATAGGATGCAGGCAGAGCCTAGTGCTCTAAAGCCGGAGCCAGCACTCCTCTATGGAGATGGAGGCAGAGCAGGGCCTCGTGCTGTCATGCATCCATGGCATATCCTGGCTGGTGTTACATACTGGTTTAGGATTCTAATTCCTAGTGAAAAATCCATAGGCTTGCAGCTCTCAAATCATTTAGCTGCTGGAAACTGTGGGCTAGATCCTTAGGGAAGGAAGGCCAGATTGCCACCCCTGGCTCTGCCGTCGATCTCGATGCTCCCACCAGCTTCTCTGATGCCAGGAGAGATTCACAATCCAGATCCCAAGGTGGGAGGAGTGTCTTCTGCTTGCTTATTCAGGACAAAAGCTTTTCTTGGGTCATTGGATTTCGCCTCAAAGGAGCTTGATTTATCTCAGGTTTCTAGCATTTCCCTGGCCAAGCTATAGCCTGCCTCTCCGGGTTTGATATCCAGAGGAAGATGCAGGATTTCCTAAAAGCTTAACCACATGCGCAGTTACTGCGGGCAGTTCATGCCTATGCAGAGGTTGTTCAGCTCCTCCTATAGCATTTCCTTTTTTTAGCTTGCTTGTCTCATTCTTTAAGAACTGCAAATGGGCTACTCATATGCTAATGTCTCTGCTTTTGGACTGCAGCTTTAGCCTTTCCCTCTGAATAATCTCCCTTCTCCCTTAGGTTGTTCCTCCCCTTCGTGCTTCCACATGCTCTGTGGTCAGGGGTTGTTCAGCTCCGTGCCATGGCCATGCATGTCACCCACTGGGTGCCCCACCAGTTCACACCAGTTTCAGACAGTTTCTTCCCTAGCTTTGGCCCTGTTGCAGGCATTTGCACGTGTTTGTCCCACCTGGGTAAGTGCCGGGGTGCTGCTGGACGTCCAGAGCTTCAGGCAGCACCGGTGCCCTCGACGGCACACGCCATGTCACGCAGCCGTGGGAGCTCCGAGGAGGCTGGAGAGGAGCACTGAAATGGCCCAGCCATGAGCGGGGTGGCTGACCCAGCCCCAGCCCTGCCTCTGCGAGGAGCGGCAGCTGCAAACTGCCGCGTGGTTAACTCGGCATCGCTGGACGCAGCTTTGCAGGTTAAGGATGCCTCGTGCTTATTCATAAACCCTTGCATGGCTGGCATTTTTTTTCTCAGTATGCCATCCACTCGTACACTGAAAACTTTGGTCTCTGGCTGCAGGCGCTGCTTCTCAACCATCTCAAGCTGCTCCTAGCAGCAGGATCCAAACCTGCATTTTCCGAGCAACTGTTGTGCAGGCCTCCAGAAGCTGGCTCAGGCATGTCACAGAGCAGAGGCTTTGAGAGGTGGGGAGGATTGACAAGTTTAACGTCACAAGCGTGTTTCCAAATGAATCTGTTGTGATAGGTATTAGTCATAAGTATAAACTGCAGGGAGATTTGCATTTTATTCTCTTTATCCTACTTCAATCCTGAACAGCCCCTTCTGCCCACCCCAATTTGTCATATTTAAGGGGATTTGCTGCATTTTTAATAATTAAAGGTCCTGGAGAACAGTGAGGTCATTTGAATTGAATGGTACGCATGCACACTCAGGGCTGGATGTGCTCAGCTCTTTGGGCCCAAAGACTCGCACACGCCCCTGTGGATGAACCCCACACTTAATGCGCTTGTACAAATCGGACTGGTGTGGCGCTGGACGAGTCCTCGGGAGTCAGCCTGGTCACCGGGTGTTTTGCACCCGTGCCTGTTGTGAATTCATGCTTCTGCCTTTGTGGATTTTCTTTTCTCGCACCACCCCCCCCGATTTCCTGGGGGTTCTCTGTTCCTGGGTGAGCCCCAGCCAAGCACCCCACTGCAGCCCTGGGGCAGGGAGGCTGGGGGGAGCGCATTCGGGCTTAGTTTGGCAGTCGTTCTGCGGAGCTGCTTATATGTCTCAAACACGGCGTGACTTACATACTAATAGTCTGGATTTATCTGGTATCTGTCATATGCGGATCTCATTGCATTTTATGACCTTTAATTAATTAAGCTTCATAAAATCCTAATCATGCAGGAATTATTAATCCTGTTTTAAATTAACTGGCCAAAGAGAGGTGAAACGTCTTACCAGTCTGCAGATACCTGATTTGAACCCTGACGTCCTGCTGATTCCAGCCTTGCTGTAACCCAGCAGGAAAATTTGCTTCGTACAGGACTTGAGGTGAAGTCTTTGGATATAAAGTTCCTGTGCTAAACTCCTCTCGCTGCAAATGGATGCAGCTCCTTTGACCCTAATGAAATCACGCGTGTCTTGTACTAGAACCGAACACAGCTCTTCCATTTGAAGCAGACGTTTGCAGTAAAAAGCAGAAGTGAGAATCCCCTCTCCTCCTGGTTGCTGTGCCAAAAACTTTCACGTGACTCCGTGATTCCTTTCGCACAAATGCAGAAGGCAGTCCTATTTTATCAATCTTAGCCTGGGATTTCTTGGCATTAACTGACTTGTAATTTTCTTTGTGAGGAAAGTTTGTAAGTGGTTATTTAAAGCTCTGTTGCACCTCCCTTGCGAGGTGTACCATATCTCTGTCCTTCCCAGGAAGGAAGTAATTCTGATGAGAATGTGGGCTCTGGCTACATTTCACTGAGTCTGTAGCCAGGCAGGACTGTGGGATTACTGGTGGATGTTGTAAACTCTGTATTTTGTGTGTGTTCATAATCTTCTAATCTTCGATTGTGGCCGGTTGATTTTGCCGTGAAGGACACGCGCAGGCAGGCAGTACCTGTGACCACAGGGGTGGTTGTAAAACTGTTTCTCAGCCAGAGAGCTAATCTGCAGATTGCATAGAGAAGTAATCTCGTATAACATTCTTCTTTTAATTGAAAACCCCCAAACTTCTAAGTGAAGGTCTGTACTTATCGCATCCTTCTATGAAGAGTGTTAGATGTGAGGAAAAGAAATGTATTTTACTTGGTGATGACAGAAAGCTGACAGCTTAGTACAACATACTATTTTCAAGGAACAGTTTCACAAGTACTGGAGGTGCTTACGCTGTGGGGAAGGGCTGCCATCCAGAGGGACCGGGACAGGCTGGAGGGGTGGGCCTGTGTGAACCTCACAGAGTCCAACAACACCAAGTGCAAGGTCCTGTACATGGGTTGGGGCAATCCCAAGCACAAATATAGGCTGTGAGGAGGATGGATAGAGGGCAGCCCTGAGAAGGACTCGGGGGACTCGGTTGATGAGAAGCTCAACATGAGCCGGCAACATGCGCTCGCAGCCCAGAAAGCCAGCAGTGAAAGGTGTCCCTGCTCGTGGCAGGGGGGTAGAGTAGAAGACACTTTCCTGCGTTCAGTGCGCTAGCCACTTTTGTATTGATAGGATGGGGTTTAAGTGTATAAGATGCCTTGTGGTCTGGCTGTAGCTGGAAGACACGAGAGCTTGTCTGAGCAGGAGTGTTGGCTTGGGGAGGGAAGAGCTCATGCTTGACCCCTGTGAGTGGCCCAGCAGCAGCCAACCGGAGCCTCCTGGCCCCAGGGGAAGGAGCCTGAACCTGGCAGGGTGCAGGCAAGTGAGTGTGGGTCGGGAGGTCTCACTTGCAGCACGCTTCTCACCCTAGCAAAAGTTACTTCCCTGTGAATGCTATCATGGCCCCAGGGCCAACCCTGATGGGTGCTGTAGTGGTTTCATCACTGTCATGGAACTCCTAATGAGATTCAGGTCTTGCCTGGGTTGGGCTTTGTGGTGACTTGTACCGTTGGCTTCCCTAGTGTTTGCTGTTAGCCCTTGTTATGTACCCTTCCCTAGGAAGACATGGAGAGCCATCCAGTGTCCTAGGCAAGTGGCATGTAGCCTTTTCTTCCTGGTTATGAGTTGATGCTGAAAGGCTAAAACTCCACAAAGACAACAGCAATATGGTATCATATGTCCTCTGTGCAATGGTTTGGTTTCATGCTGCTTATAATCCACATGAGTCTGTGGAATTAATCATAATGCCAGCGCTGCCATCCAGCTGCCTCAAAGCTCTTTTCAGACATTAGTCACATTAGTCTCATCGTCCCTGTCTGAGGTGAGAAAATGCTGGCTGTTATCAGCATCGGATGGCTGAGGAAGCTGCTGGGTGAAGGGCAGTACATAAAACCCCACCAGCATCCCGTGCAAGGGCTGGGAGTCAAGTCTCTGCTTCCCGCTCCTTGCCTGGTGCTTTGTCTGCCCCAGCCCAGCAAAGGGCGAATCGATCCCACCCACACTGGCCCCAGCACACAGGAGAGGCTTTGATTTGCCTCTGGAGTGGGGGTCACTGGCCAACTTTGGGGCTGGGAGGGCTGATGAAATCTCATCTGCTTCCAGCTATCTTTTTCCCTTGCCTGGCAAGCACTGCGAACTGCTAACGTGATGGAGAAAGAAACAGGAATCTGGATCTTGCCACTTCATGCAGGGATTCACTAAGAGATGTTAAATCCTCTCTTGGGTTTTCTTCAGTTCCCTCCTTCCCAAATTTGTTGTCTCTGTGATAAGGACAGACCCTGTGCTCTGTCATACTGAAACACCATACACAACCCAAATCTTGTGGGGATCTGGACCATCGTGAGTCCTCCATGGCCCCACAATGTGCCACAGAATCACCAGTGTCTGGCAACACTCTAAGTTCAGAGAACATCATCTCCACAGTTACGCTATAAGTACAATTTTTCTTGCTTTTTCTGCACTGAACAGTATTTATGTGCTTAGGGTGACTCTCCAGCTCTCAATATGCGCAGCAATCACTGACAAATATTTCTGTGGGGTCATGTCACCTTGAGAAATAAGCTTTGCTACACAGAGCTGCTCACCCAGCATCGTTTTCCTTGCGAGCTGGGCCCTGGACATTAATCTTACGGCGCTGCCAAGATCTGTATCTGCTGAACGCTGTTTATAAGATTAAAGGGATATTATGAATAACAAGTTCTATTTAGCTCTTTGATGCTATTTCTGTGCCAAAACATTTGAAGTGAAGCAAAACAGGTCATAAAAGGCTCCAGAAACCAAATATTTAGCCAGGCTTTTTGTAGCACTTGAAATGAGTTAATGACGTGAAGTCGGCGTAGGTTGTACCGGCTCGAGCGTACCCGGCGGGGATGGGGAACGCTGACGCTGGCGCAAGGCAACTGGCTTGTCATGCGTGTGCAGGGGTGATGGGGTGCGTAGCAGGGTGGGTCTAGGGCCTGACGCCACTGTCGTTTTCTCTCTTATGTCCCCTGCGTAGGCTTGGAAAATGTTTGCAGTGTGGAAAACTAATGCTGTATATATGATTTTCTGTTTCTCTGAATCACACCTGGTGCCAAGGCAGAAACAGCCCCATGTCTGTCCCGCTCGATACGCACTACCTTCGGCAGAACCCGTGCTTGAGCCTTCAGGGAAAATGAAACATTTTGTTATTTGTTTTCTTGGGATGATCCCAGTACACTTGAGTCATGCGATTTGATTACGTTTACATTAGTGTGTTAATAATTGATCAAATTATCCAGACTCTTATATCCAGATATACAGGGCGTTATCAGTAAAAACATTCTTCATCTGTACTTGTTTCTGGACATTGGTCTGTTTTAAACATTTTTCACTTTTCTTACTGCTTTAGACATAGTCAAGAGACTTTTTGTTGTCTCTCATCTATCTACAGTGTA